>BPTQ01000006.1:277980002-278247734 GCA_019973895.1 Chrysanthemum seticuspe | reverse complement strand
AATAGTCAATGTGCATACATGTTTTCAATTAGTTAAAAAGTGCATACATGTTTTTTTTAGCTAACATTTTTTTTTTATCAACCTACCAATATTTTTACATGATCATTATTTTTTTTGAAAGTTTGAAACACAAATTAAAGAACATAAATCATTATAAAAAGAAAAACAAGATTCATATACTTAAATGTTACATTTCACTTGATTAAAAGTACAAAACACATGCAATAATCATATATCTCCAAAAGTCGCAAATTATCTTCATGTATAATCGTGTTCATCCACTTCCCGGTCTTAAATGATATCATCATCTTCATCAATCAATCTGAAACATGCATGCACGAAAACAATTAAACCATAAACAAATAAGTAACGAAAATTAATCACAACAACTAACATAACGCATATGCACCTTAAAACATATATGCACCCTAAAACACGTATGCACTATTTCTTAAAACACATATGCACCCTAAAACACGTATGCACTATTTCTTAAAACACATATGCACGCCACAAGAAACATATACGAACGATTAAAACATATACGAACACTAGAAAACCAAAACATAAATTAAACACTAATAAATTAAGAACAAACCATCATTCACCTTTGTCACAAACACAAAATATAGGTCTGTACTTGGCAACTTAAATTCCAACAATTATAAGCTCACATCTACCAAAAGTAGGTAACAACCATTCTCGAATATGTGAAATAATTATGACTAAAATTCGTTATTAAATTTTGAAGTTGAGAATTACAACGTTTGACTTTTAGTAAAGTGTAAATGCACTGCTATCAAATTGTATCTTCATAATTTAAAACTCTTAAATCTTGAATGCCCAAAAATAATAAGACAAAAGACACGAGAAAATGCAGGCACCATCAAATTCAATCCCAATTCACATTCATATCACGATTCAAACTTTATAACTTTACAAAGACCCATTTCATTAAATACGTCAATCTTTACATTGACTCGCTACTTGGGGATTTGTCAACATTATTAAATCTAGAAGAGTCCTCGGATCCTACACATAATCATTAAGCAATTTTCTGATTAACCAGGTTTTAGAAATCATGTAAAAAAAATAATAAACTCGATACATCTTTTAGATTTACCTTTCTCATCACTTTCGTCTTCTTCAGACTCGCTACTTTCGTCTTCTTCAGACGGTTCTTGGCGGCGATGACGGATCCAGACGAACCATCACACGCGGTGATGGATCTTGGTGGCGGCGGCTGTTTAGTCGATGGTGGTGGGGATGGATCTTGGTGGCACAGTTGGTTTGGTACGACAATTTTCAATCGAACAAATAACAAGATCCGTTATATTCCTTAATTAGTGGTGACAGTTTTTTGGCAGAGGGAGAAGAGAGGCGCAGTTAGGGTTGAAAAAATGAAATGGTGTATTTTTTTTAAACTTAGATATGATCCTTAATTAGTGGGGATATTTAATAATAATAAGATTACTATAATACCCTTTGTGCTTTACAAATAATGGCCACATCTTTTAACTAATTACATTAATGGCACAAGTTATCTCATCCATTGATGAAATGATCTAATGGCTAAAAAGTGGTTATCGCAGTTCTCGCATTTAAAGTGGGTTCTGAAAATAAAGTTTCACTATATATATATATATATATATATATATATATATATATATATATATATATATATCCATTTTTGTAGATGCATATGAAATGAGTGGTTGTAGTTTCTTCTTATTATTCTTATTTTAATTTTTCTTCTTATTTGATCCTAACTATATATATATATATATATATATATATAGTAGGGATCCAGTGAGAAGTAAATTAAAATAAGAAGTGGTAAGAAGTGACCAAAACATGCAACGACTTGCATTAGATGCATTTCTATTCATATAGATGCAACATCTTGAGTTTCGAAAGTTAATTTGATGTATAGATGGTGCAAATTGATTTTCATGATTTCGGCACGTACAGAGGAACAAAAAACAAGAGAAATCATGAAATGCATCTAATATACGTATATGCATCTGATTAAAAGCTAGAAACACGTTATGATACGTTATAATGCATCTAAGATTATAGAGATGCATCTAATTTAGGTCGGTGCATCTCGGATTTACGGTTATAGTTCTTCTAATCTTCTTATTTGATCCTAACTATATCTCTATATTATTATATATAACAGGAGGCATTTGGCATTAATGTCACCTCAATGCCAAATAATCAAATTTCATGCCACATAAGCATTTGTTGTCCAACTAAGCAATATTTTTATCCACCTAATTTTGTCTTTTTTATTCTTCAAAAAATCATGCATGCAGCTGGATTCGAACCTGAGTCTGTTAGTCTACAAACAAACATGATTACCACTATACCAACACATTTTTTTGATTATAACTTGGAAAACCAAATTTATAAATCTCTACAACCAATCATTGACCATTTTGATTAGTTTGAAAAAAAATGTATTTATCTACAAAAATTATAATCAAAAACCATTATTAAAAAAAACATACGTATATTTTTTTTTCACAAAGAAAAACCCTAATCATCAAATCTCTCTCGAAGAAGAAAACTCCATTACTAGGGTTTTAACGATTTTTAATGTGTTTTTGTGCAGGCTTTGCTGTTCTTGGAGCTTTGATAATATCACTAGGGTTTTAACGATTTTTAATGTGTTTTTGTGCAGGTTTTGCTGTTCTTGGAGCTTTGATAATGTATCTAAACCCTAATATCCTTTTTCCCTCTATCTTAAATCCCAAAGTTATTTGATTTGCAAAGGTTTGGAATGTACGTGTAGTTTCAGTGACCTAATTTCTGTCTTATATGAGATCAAAAGATCTCAAATATTATTACGTGCAATCTGTATTTCAGTTATAGTAGATTTGGTTGTTTGAGCCATGGACCACCAATGTCAACTCTAGCCAAATATTATTACGTGCAATCTGTTTATTAATGTGTTTTGTTGGTTATTGATCTGTGCTAAACCGTCAAGTCTAATCATACAAGCTAGCCACTTGTGAATGGCTAACCGTAATAGACTTAAAACTGCTTAAAACACAAATACAATGAAGTCCTGGAGAATAGAATGAATTCCCGGGTCGTTTAGTCCCACGGAGACTCAATGGTGTGTCAAAACTGATTCAGATGGTAGAGTGATCACTAAGGATAGTGATCTGTAAAGGTTTTGATTAGAAATATTACACTACTGATTGATTGGAATGGAATAGAATACAGAATAGGGAAGCACAACAAACAGATAAAAGAAACGTAAACGTAAGTTTAAAAACTACGTATACGTACAAAATAAAAAGTGAAATCTAAGAAATAAAAGACCTAAAAATATGAAAATAACATTTTTGGAATCCTAAAAATAAAAGAAAATTATTAGAAAAAGAAAATTATTTTTAACACTATTTAATTAATTATTATTAATTAAAAACTCTTTTAACTATTTAATAAATACTCTAAAATAGAAGAAAATACAAAATAAGGCTAGAAAAATAAAATTATGATTCAGAAAAATCTAAAATATTATAAAACTAATTTTAAAATTAAAAATATATTTTTCACACTTTTTATCTAATTATTACTAATTAATTATTATTTAAAATACACTTAAATACTAGAAAATATAAAATAAACTTGGAAAAATAAAATTTTAACTTGGAAAAATCTAAAATATGATAAAACTAATTTTAAAACTGAAAAGATATTTTTTATGCTTTTTAATTATTTATTACTAATTAATTACTATTTTTAACTATTTAAAATTATAATAAATACTAAAAAGATAGAGAAAAATATGAAACTTTTTCTAAAAATACTATATGATGACAGAAAACAAAGAAAAATAGAAAAACAAGATTTGCTTATTAAAAAGCTAAAAAGAAAAATCAAAAAGCTAGGAAATATTAAATAAACACTATCACTGATTTTTAATTGATCTTTTTCTGGATTTTCTTTTTGAAAACTACTTTAATACTGATATTATGAAACTTTAACAAAGACAAAAATTTTACAAACTACAAATAAGCAGTTTTACAAGCTTATAATTCCAACAGTGGCTTAATGAGCTTATTTTGGAGAAATAAGCTCAAACAAGGTCAACAGCTGAAACAAAAGCTCAAATAAGATGCAAACAAGCTATATGAACTGAAATGAAGCTAAGAGATACAGAGAAGCACACTGAAAAGCTATTATGAAGACAATAAGCACTTATGATTAAAACAGAAATGGGACAAGCTTTAAGCTACTTGCAGCCCTAGCCAACAAGCTTCAAAATGAAAACTTAAGCTTGAGACTTCAAGATGACCAGGTTGGCTTTCCAAAGAAACAAAGATCACAAGATTTGAACAACAAATGAGCTCTGTGCAAGCTTTTGATTGAGCTTATGAAACTGGTGCACAGGGCACTATAACAGACTAGGTACCCAAAAGAAGCAATAAAATAAGCACTTAAAAAGCTGATGAACAGAGAGCTAGCATTTTTCTAATTTTATTAAGCAACTAAACTTTAATAATCCAAAAGCTTATAAGCTGAATCCTACTAATAAGCACACAGTAAAAAGATCTATTTTATTCAAAAACGACCCAAATGAAAATTTGACTTTTGACTTAAACTAAAAGTTTGACTTATATGAACTTTAATCTGATTCTAAACACTGATTATGATGTTATAAAGTGAACTAAGACTGATTTGAGTACTTTTAACAACTTGCTAACACAAAATCATGATCCTTGATCTTGAAATTCCAACAGTGACTGCACACAATATGTGATTAAAAGAATTTTTGACTTTTTGCTTATGAGCACTGGTTTTTGTGACTAAGATTAGTTATTTAGACCAAGTTAAACAGATTTCCAACAAAGCCAAAGACTAGAGAACTTTCAAACACCACGAACCAAACACCACTTATATTGACTGTTATGAAGATTTTTCAAAGCAAACCACAACTTTAATCCATTAAACTGATTGCAGACCATGTATTATCATATATTGGAACTAATGAAACATAAATCAACAACATTAACAACAAGAAACCAAGAATTGACAGTTATATGCTTTTAACTGTCAAGATGAAATTTTTGCTAACTAAACTTTTAAAAGAACTAACAACTGGTTTTTATACTTAAATACACTTAATTAGGACTAATGATCAATAAGAACCAGAAATTACAAATGATAAACAACTACAACAGTAAAATTCCAAAATGATCAAAATAGCTTACAAGTAGGTATCCAACTGCAATCCAAGAATCAATGACCAAGACCAATCCTAATAGCTTTCCACAAAGCTTCTAACCCAAGTCCATCCACAATTCACCCTGCTCCAGCTGTATACACCATTTCCAACTGATTTTTGATTTTTAAACTATTTAATTGATATTTTTGTGATTTTTCTGTTTTTGATTCTAAACTGAATTTTAAGGTATCTAAAAGCTTGAATAAGCTTTCTAGGGAGCTTATGTGGCTTATTCAGTCCATACAAACAACTATAAACATCATTCGAATAACATGAGATTTTGCACTAACATGAAATTTTGCATAAACTTGAGATATGATTAAAACTTGAAATTGCTTATTAAAAGAGATTCACAATACACTGAAAAACTTAAACAGAATGCTTGAAAGCTTTAAAATACACTTAAACTTGAAAAATACTTAAAACGACATTAAGAAATTAAAAATACACTAGATATCTTGATACAATGTCTCTTAGCTCCTCTTTATAGACTTTTAGGACTTCTCCTTAACCTCTGAATCTTTCCCACCACTTCTGAGCCATTGGATTGCACAAAATCATCAAAACCGTCCATTTTGCTTTTTGGCGCCAAATATTTCAAGGCAGGTTTGAGCTATTAATGAGAGTTGGTTTCAATCAATTAAGAGTTTTGGTGTTTAGAGGAGGTGGAGGGGACAAAGTATGGAGAGGGGGGTTGAAAAAGTTGGAGAAACCATTACTGGTTTTGGGATTCAGGGGTTGTGAGGATGATGTACAGTGTTTGGGCGGTATTTCACTTGGTTTGACTTTCGTTGACCGAGGGATTAATAATACGGGGGTCAAGCTCAAGGGTCATGGGGTTCAAAATGTATTATGACCTGGCTCAAGGGTCAAGCCAAAGGGGTTGGGCTTGGATATTGTTGGGCCGGATTGGATTGGATCCGTTTGGCTTAGCATTAATATCAAGGACCAAAAGTGCAAATCTGCCAAACATGAGGGACTGATTTTGCCAACTTTCCCAACTTATCATAAGGACCAAACTTGACAAACATTGATAGTACAAGGATAACTTTTGCATAAAATTCCATTTTAAAACATCCAAGGACTACTTTTGCAATTTTCCAAAGTTTAGGGACCTTTCTTGCCAATTGACCAAAGAATCATTCAAGGACCATTTTTGACATTTTAGAATATTTTAGGGACCTTGAATGATAAAATTCCACATTTTGATATTCCAGGGACTAGATTTGACAACTTTTAAAACTTGGGAGACTAAAACTGCCAATTTTGCAAACTTGAATCATTTTTCATCTGATTTTGATATTTTTGCATTTAAAACACATAAAATACTGATTTGTGATATTTTGATCATTTTGATGTGTTTCTGAGTGTTTTCAGATGATTTTGCAGTTTAGATTGTACAAAAATGATGAGTATTTAGACACTCATCAGTTATCCTCCTATTATAAAAACTTGGATATTTTTAAAAAGTGGTCTATAGATTATAAAAAAAATTGCAGCTGTAAAGTTATTTTTAAGAAGTGGTCTATTGATTATAAACCCTACCTCTTCCCAATCCCCGATTTCAAACCAACTTTATCTCTACTAATGATGGTCTATTTCCGTTAAAATAAACATGTGCTTACTATGTGCATTCGTAAAAACAACGACATTGTCAGAGAAGAGTGCTTAATATTGTTGTGGTTTGTGCAGGGGTGTGTTTTGCTAAAAGGTTATACTTTTAGCAAGGAGGAATTGGAGATACTACCTGTGGTACCACCAGATAAACGTAAGTTATGGTTTTGTAAATGGCTTCTAATTTGAATGGTATATACTTTTATACTTTTAGCAAATCAAGAAAAGGGTCATTCAAATTAGCAGCAACATGTTTGTAAACAACTGAAAGAAACAGTGAATATGCGCTCATTAAGATCGGTTCAACCTTGAGTTAAAACATTGGGATCCTTTTTCATATTTGCAGCACTTCCTGAGATTTGGAAACTTACTGATGTATGTGCTCTTTTTAATTATTATTTTTCATTATACATATGTACGTTTCAGGATCAAATGACTTTATTGGAATGGATTTTCCAGGTTGAATTCGCAGAGGAATTAATAAAACAATCAGGAGTTGCAGTTGTTCTTGGGTGTGTATTTTTTTCATAAAAGTCGTGATTAATTTTTATGTTTGGGCAGCACCAAAGGTTAAAACCATTGTATCGAGCATTGACTGCATCTTGACCATGACATTAGCTAAACAAGCAGTTTCGATTATGATGAACAATCCTTTCTTTAGGTCCTGCTTTTCTGGTGCACCTATTAAACTTGCACCAGTAACTTCTTATTTCCTATGTATGTTTTGATTGTGAATGGCTGTAACATTAATTTGCTTTATGTTAATATACCAACACCTGACTTTCAAGTCTAGCCTCAACAGTTGAGCATTTTAGTAAAGCATGCCATTTGCATATCCAAAGTAAGGTTTATATTTGTTCATAATTCAATTGTAACACTCATTGATACACCCGGGACTTTTGCTCATTTAAAATAAGAGAAGTGTGGACATGTAGTTGTAGGCTATTAAGTTTTGAATATTGATTTCATGGTCATATTCAATATGTGTGTGCCCCTAAAAATATACACATATGACAGAGTGAGGCTATAACTTATAATCATAGGATTGTGATTGGTCTCAAGGTTCCGATTAGCACAGTTACGTTGTACAGCTAAAGGTGGATCATAGCAGTGATTGAAACTCTTATCATAGGATTTACTGTATGATGTGGGGTCATGGGCCATTTAGCCATTTGTTTGACTGAGAGTTTCTTCCTCATGCTGTTCATTGCTCCAAAAGATAGTACTTACATGGTACACATATTTACAGGCATTGCCAAAAGGAGAATGGTTTTGTTGTGGACATTGTGATCAGATTCATACATCTTTGGGTGCTATGAAGAAGAAGCAGGTTCAACAAGGATTAGAACCAAGTGCTGAACTTGATATAAGATGGACACTTCTGATTTGTAAAATTGCTTCCAATGATACAAAAGTATTGCTCTCTAAGGCCGTTGCTATTTTCAATGTGAGTAAATTCTATATTATAGTTGATAAAGATAAAAGATAAAAGAATACTAAATTGACCCTTTGCCACTAACTTGCTACAGGATCGGTTTGATCCAATTGCTGATTCAACTACAAGTCGTCTTGATTTGATTCCTCACATGGTTTATGGGTATATGACTTTGCTTTTGTCAAATGATTCGAAGCTTTAGTTCAATATTTGACAAAAAAAATTTTCTTCCAACTTAAACACCATTTGACATTATTTCAGGAGAAGTTTAAAACAACAGGACTATGGTGGGATGTACTGTGCTATATTGACAGTCAAGTAAGACAATATCTTTGATTTAACACTATTTATTTCTTCTTAGACGAGGTTGCTACAAGTATGATTCTTTTCTTCATGTGCAGCTCAACGGTTGTATCTGCTGGTATCTTTCGTATCTTTGGCAATGAAGTAGCCGAACTTCCTTTAGTAGCAACAAGCACTGAATGTTAAGGATTGGTGAGCACAAAATATGATTCTTTTTTTAAAATGGCAAAATCGGCATGTTGGGCAGACTCGAAATCACTAAGGTATGCGTTTGAAACTACCTTTTATTCATCCAATCTGTTCAAACATCCAATTATTAACTTTTATTTATCAACAATCTGAAATCAAAAAAAAAATTATTTATCAACAATCACAGGTTTGTAGCCACATGGGAATGGTAAAAGAAGGTTGGAACTATTTTAATATGATGTTGTATATGTATGGTATCACTCCAAGAATAGACCATTATGCATGTATGGTTGATCTTTTAAGCCGTGGTGGAAAGCTCAATGAAGCAAAAGGTTTTATTGAATCGGCACCGATTGATCAAAAAACATGTTATACCTTCGTAGTTATTTGCTGTTTGAAGCTCTTCCTGTTATACCAGGTCAATCAATGACTCAACAGGTTGATTGCATAGCTATTTTCATATTGAAATTATATTTGACTGGTGTCTTTAGTTTTTGTTTCTTCTTTTATGCGGATTATGAATGCAAACAGCTGGTAAAGTCTTCTATAATGGATAATTTTGTCTAACCTAACTAAATGGGAACGTTCTAACAAATTCAGGGAGATAACTAGAATGATATATTCAATTTTTCATAGAACTGTTCTAGATGTTCTTTTTTCTGTTTGAAGTTTAATCGTTAATTGCGAGACTAGCTACACATAAATTCTAATGACCAAAAATAACTTTTTTGTGTGTGAATTAATAATAGACATTTTCTTTAATAATCAGAAGCATGAGATGAATTCCATACATTATAAACGTACATTATGGTTCTGGCTAATTTATCTCAGGTTGAGCTAATGGGAGGACATCTCACCATATCAAGCATAGAACATTGTGGATCGACGTTCATATTCACTCTATCTTATAAAGTTTCACATGCGTGTGATAGTTCAGATGATACTTATGAGTTTGGAGATATGGGTGATAAGTAGTATACAGATGATGACATTAATTGTGGCTTTTTCCAATTCCAGCCACACACTTTAGGCTCTCTGCCAATCAACATCAAAATCGTCAATATTTATCTCTTAATGACTTTGTTCCATCTTCCCTCTTAATTCTTTCGAGGTAACTGGTTACTCACTATACTTTTAAATCGAATTTAGCATATCAATTAGGTTCTTGATGAACTCTCAAACACTAAACGACATCTCTGTGTATCTATTTACAGCAGAGCTGATTACAAGAGCTCTATAGTTTGTGCATGCAACCGTACGCTATCCAGTTCATTGGTTTGTGCATGCAGCAGAGGTAAACTAATATTTCAAAACCCACAACAAGTTTTTCAAAGATGTTAACTAATTATATATGTATACTTTCCGGTTTCAAAATAAAATACTTCCCGTTTGAAGTACGGGCATAATGCATTGCATCTCTATTTAACCTAAATATCAAGTGGGCTAATTTTACTTTATTATAGATGAGAAAATGGGAAAATATAAAATAGGAGCGAACTGTAGCAATAGTTTAATGCATGTTTCCTAATGAGATCTATATGACGAGATTGTATAATCTGTGAGATCTATAAGACGAGGTCGCATAATCTTTCCCGATGCAGAACCACAGTCATCACAATGCATATTGATGAAAACTTGACACATAGCTTAGATTGCAAGTATGTGTATGCTATAGTAATATCCTTTTTGCTTTATCAGGTAGTAAACACAACTCTAACAGGTAGTGTAAGCTAGAATTTGTAATCTACAAAGAAAGCACGTTTTAAAAATGTTGATTTGCATTAACAGATTACATAGGCCGTGTTCACAAAGTGGGAAACATTGAAAGATATGGAGACCCAACCAGAAACAGAGTGGTGGTCAGGAACATCGACATCCAAAACCTAAATTCAGTATCCTTTTTCATTTTTTGGCATTATAGCTACATATAAAATACACTTACACGGTGCTCTCTTTGTAGCGGAAACACTGTTGTGTTTACACTATGGAACAAGAACGCAGGGGATTTCAAAATAGACAAATACGAGCAACTGCCAAAACCGGACATCATTGCAGTCAGCTCATGCCTCGTCAAAAGAAGTGCAGGTGGGCATAATAGGTTAAAACAAAACTATAAGCATATGTAATTATGTTAATTTTATTCTTTTCTAAATGTTGCTAAGCAACAGGTAGAGTACAATTGTCAGTAACTCCGCGACACATTACTACTTCAATCCAGAAATCAAACAGATGCTTGATGTGTATGCATCAACATTTTAAACAAAAAATACATGCACATTCTAAAATCATGCTTTCTGTATTGCCATGTCTTATTATCCATTGTATATAAGGCTCTAGGAAGACCAAAAGATGTTGAACGGGTCAGACACATGATGAACTTACGTGGGGTGATCAAGGAGCCTGGGTGCAGCTGGATCGAGCTTAAGAGTCACTTTCACGTGTTTGTTGTTGGAGACCAATTGCATCCACAAATAAAAGAAATACGTATGGAGGTTCATAGGTTAAGTAAGTTAATGAAAGATGAAGGTTACCATCCGAAATTTGATTCCAATTTTGCAGATTTGGAAGTCTGAGATTCTAGAACTAATTAGAAGCAAGAAACTTGCTATTTGATCGATATATCTTTATATATATATATATATATATATATATATATATATATATATATATATATATATATATATATACTCACTGAACACAACATACTGCGATTACACATTTGTGATCTTCGTTTGATGCATTAGTAATTGACAAAAAACAAATACCAGATTCAAGAGTGGACTTGATGAAGTGCATTCAGGTATGTTTTGCCCTCTTGTCAATTTACCTGCTACTATCTTTAATCTGATTTTTTGTTCGAGTATTTTGGTAGATTTGCCTTTGGATATCCTGTTTATGTTCAATTACGTGACCATGATTGTCTTTATAGCTTTCAAGATTAGGTAGAGCCTTTCCATCTCATTTGATGATTAATGCTGTATTGTTTCTTGATTCTCATCACATAAAAATTGTATATTAGGCCTTAGTTAATGATGGAAATCGAAATGTTTGGTTGACTGAGATTCTAGAACTAATTAGGAGCAAGAAACTTGCTATCTGATCGATATATATATATATATATATATATATATATATATATATATATATATATATATATATATATATATATATATATATATATATATATATATATATATATATATACTCACTGAACACAACATACTGCGATTACATATTTGTGATCTTCGTTTGATGCATTAGTAATTGACAAAAAACAAATACCAGATTCAAGAGTGGACTTGATGAAGTGCATTTAGGTATGTTTTGCCCTCTTGTCAATTTACCTGCTACTATCTTTAATCTGATTTTTTGTTCGAGTTTTGTTAGGAATTAGAAAATACAGTCATTAAAGAGTCGGTCACCTCAAGTATATGTATTCGATAGAAAGCTCGTAGTCGTAGTCAAGTAATGTTAAAAAGTAGTTTGTTGAGTAACATCGTGGAGGACGGACGGGTCTTTACCCACTGTATGCCTGATCCACAGCCCGTAGGTGGCGTTTATTTGTAAGACACTATAAATACCCTCTACCTCCCAAGGTAGAGGGTTGAAGCTTCAATACCATTTTTCTTTGTTTCACATAGTTCCCAACTCTCTTCCATTTTCTCTCTCTAGAACTTTCTCTCTCTAAACTACTTGTACGCCCCATATGGTTATGGTTTAGTGTGTTTGTGAAATCCTATATCTTACAATTGGTATCAAGAGCCATGGTTTGATCACTTATCTTTCATGCTCCTTGTTTTGGTGGATTTCATAAGGTTTTTGGGGTATTAAGTGTTTAGGAGAGTTTGAATCATTTGGACAAATTCTAGTGTTAAAGTTTGAATTTTGCTTGTACTTTTGTGTTTAGGATCATCATATATGTTTATGTTTTAAATTGGAAGGCTTAAATCATTGTGGTTTGGTTGTTTTTTATTGATAAAGTTGTTATTTGTGAACTTTGTACTAAGCGAGTTGAGTCTCGGACTTGAGTTTCTTCGAAGCGAGTTGCTTTGTTACTGAAAGCGAGTTGATTTATGCGACTTGGCTATTTAGCGAGTTGACCTTTTAAGCGACTTGGTGGTTAAGCGAGTTGTGTCCGTTTGCGACTTGCTATTAAGCGAGTTGATTCTTAAAGCGACTTGTTTCATTAAGCGAGTTGATTGTGTTGCGAGTTGATACTAAAGCGAATTGGCTATTTAGCGACTTGTTTCATTAAGCGAGTTGATTGTGTTGCGAGTTGATACTAATGCGACTTGGCTATTTTGCGAGTTAATTCCTTAAGCGACTTGTTCCGTTAAGAGAGTTGGTTGTTTAGCTAGTTGATAACTAAGCGAGTTGAGTGTTTAGCTACTTTTCTATTGAGACTTGTTGCTTCTTCGTGATACACTCTTACGATTGTTCTTTTGGTTTAGTAAAATCCCGTGAAAGAATCAATTTCCCGGTTTAATCAAAGAATAGTAAAATCCCGTAGAACTTGTAATCATGGTAAACATCGTTCCTACTATTGTTTCTTCCGTAGCTGAGGACGTTCAAGCAGCAGGGACAGATACACGTCCACCTATGCTTGACAGAACTGATTATGACTCATGGGCACGACGAATCCGATTGTATTGTTTGGGAAAAGAAAACGGAGTCAACATTCTCGAGTCAACATTCTCAATCGATGAAGGACCTTATCAGATTGAGACTACTAGAGACTTAATTGATACAGCTGCAGATGGAACAATGATCTATGGAATAGACAGACCAAAGACGTATGATGAGCTCAATGATAAGGAGAAAAAGAGATTCGATGCAGATATCAGGGCTTCTAACATTATACTTCAAGGTCTTCCAAAAGACATCTACAAGCTTATCAATCACAACACTGAAGCAAAGGCTGTATGGGATAATGTCAAGATGCTTCTCTCAGGTTCTGAATTAACTATTGAGGACAGAGAATCACAACTGTATGATGAATTTGAACACTTCAAGATGAAACCAGATGAGAGTGTCTATGAAAACTATGTGAGATTCCATAAGCTTGTGAATGACATGAGGAACATCAAAATGACCATGCCTAACATTCAGCTGAACTCAAAATTCGTGAACAACATGAATCCCGAATGGCACAAGTTTGTCACCTCTGTGAAGCTAACCAAAGGATTGAAGAATACAAACTATGAGCAACTCTATGCTTTCCTTCTTCAGAATGAGAGACATGCTATGTTTGAGAAAAGGATTCTGGAGCAATTCAAAACCAATCAGGGAGAATCAAGCTCACCAAATGACTCTACAGCTTTCTACACCAATGTTGGTATTACCACCAAAGCATCTCAGGTCATTCCAATGGGTAATGGTAATCACAAACTCATTCCCGATCCAATGTTCAAACAAGCTGATGCTGATGCAGCCGTGGGACACTTCATTAATCAACTGGCCCTTATGGTTAAACAAAATCTGACTCTTAATCCACACTCCAATAGTCTTCACACTAACAATGATATCAGAACTACATCCAACCTTCACAATCATGCAGTTGTTAGAGATGGAAAAGTTATGGTTCAACCAGTTCAAGGAAGGCAATATGATCAGGGAAGAGGTGGAGGTTATGTTGGAAATCTGAATAGGGGAAGGAATGGAAATCAGGGACAAGCAAAGCCGATTAAGTGCTACAACTGTGGAGGTGAGGGACATATTGCAAGGAACTGCACATCACCAAAACGCCCTCAGAATGCAGAGTACTTCAGGGATAAGATGTTGCTCGTGCAAGCTCAAGATAATGGAGCAGCTTTGGATGAAGAGGAGTTACTGTTTCTTGCTGAAGGGAATGCCAAGACATATGATGCTGATGTTGATGAACAGCCAATACAGGAGATAGGTCATAATCATCATAATGCCTTTCAAGTAGCAGATTGTGATGCTTTTGACTCTGCTGTCGATGATGAACCTACATCTCAAACTATCTTCATGGCCAGCATCTCACCTATGGTTTCTCCAAAGGTTTCTCCACCACAACAAGCTGGTCCATCCAAAGACAAAATCATCTCAGAGGTATTAAAACTATATGATGATGTTGATGAGCGAAAGATGCATAATGAAGTACAATCTCTTGAGACTTATGAATCAGATATTGATGATGAGGGTAATAGTAATATTGTCCCATATGATCAATATGTGAAGCAAAGTGAAAGTGAGTGTGTACCAAGTAATGCATCTTCCGCAGTCAATGATGACTATGTTTTTGATGAATACACTACATGTGCCCCTAATGATTATGTTATCTCTGAACTTAATACCTATAAAGAACGAGTTGCTATTTATGAACAACGTGCTAAGTTTGAGTTAACCACCCATGAGCAGGAAATGGATGACCAAATGCGTACAATTATTCGAAAAAGTAATTTTAGAGAAGAAGTATTAAAACAAGAGGTAAACTCCTTACAAGAAAAACTTTCTAAAACTGCTAAGCAAAAACAAGAACTTCAAGAAAATGTTAAAATGCTTAAGCAAGAATTCAATGCTAAGGAATCAAAACTTTTGAATGATTTTAACAATCTAAAAACTTTGAAAAACAAGCTTGAAAATAAGTTGTACGTACAAGGGAATACCATTCAGACTGCTCACTTGATCACTAAGCATAGAGTCTTAAGCGATAAGTATAGCATTCCCCTTGTTGAGGAACCAAATCCAGAGGTCATTAAAAGGGCTAGAACTACTCATAAGGTACTGTATGATGGTAATGAGATTCTTAAACCTAGGCAAACACCATCATGTATTGGAAGCACTGAAGAAGATGGAAAATTAAATGATGCATCTAGGGAGAAAATGGATAAGAAGTTTAACGATCTTGCATGTAAAGAGAAAAACATAACGATCAAACCCCATGATTATAAAAAGGAAAATTGGATTTCCTTAAACAAGTTTAAGCCTCAAACTTTGTTAACACCTGAACAAGTGTTCTGGAAAAAGGACTTAGATAAGCAAAAAGCTGAAAATCTTGTTGAAACAAACCCTCCCCTTAGAAAAATGCCTGCAGCAACGGTATATCCTCCAAATACACCAATGCATTTAGTTCCTACAACTATTGCCACTAAAAGCAAGACCTTAATCACTCAATATGTTATATTTCAATTATTTGTTGACTTTGAGAAAACTTGTAAGAAAAGGATCACACCCACTGGGATAACTGAAGGGGAAAGGGGTTTTGAGCAAACAAAAGAATGCTATTTAACTGAGGTCATGCCTTTCTTTAAACAATTAAAAGATCAATTTGAGAGTCTTAAAAAGGGGATGGATTCAGATATTAAAGGAATGGAAAAGGAATTTGATGCAATGATAGTTGAGGTTAGTGACTATGAGCGAGCATTAAAATATAATGAAATTGAGAGGAAGAACTTGCATACCTTAAATGAGAATCTGATTTCTGAATGTATCTCTCAAGATGTGTTCTACACTTCTACTAATTGTTCTATTATTGCTTCTCAATTTCATAAATTGTCTGTTGCTTTGAAAGTCTCCTACGATCGTGTCATTGAGCTTGAAATCAAAAACTCTAAACTAAGTGAGAAAATTGAACAGTATGATCACAATAATTTGGTAAAACATTTTTCTAAGTTAGAAGTTGAACATTTTGACTTACAACTAAAATATCAACATCTCAAAGAAAATGTTAAAACCTCAAACTTCAAGATATCCTCAGATGTTCCAGAGTTTGATGCAGTTTTTGAATTACACAAATGTGATGAACAGATTCAAACTCATCGTAACACAATCAGAAAGTTGAAAGCCCAAATTTCTCAATTAAAGGGTGATAAGAACAATGTGACTGACACCCAAATGCCTCCTCCTTTAGATTCTCAGAATTCTCAAAATTTTCATCTTCAAAACTTGGTTAATGCTTTACAAAAGGAAAATGAGAGTTTTCTAGAAGAAAATGAAAAGGTTAAACAACATTTCAATGAGTTATTTGAATCATTAAAGGTCACTCGTAACAAAAATAATGAAAAAATAACTTCGTTGCAAATGGAAATTGAGAATCTGAAAAGTCAGGTAAAAGGGAAAATGTCAATGGCCAATGAGGAGAATGGTGTATCAAAGGTGCGTGCTTGTAATAAATATGCTTTGTCTGTGAAGTATGTTCCTCCTCATCTTAGGAACAACAAACTTGCTATTCAAACAAATGTCTCATACCTTAAGGACAACCTAGAATGTCTCCGTGAGATTGTAGAAGAAGATAAGTTAGAGAAACCACTTGATAATGCAATTGGCCATGCATGCCTATATGCCAAACAATCTCAAGAACTTCTAGATTGCTTAATTACAATATGCCCGAAATCCTTAGGTGAGCAAGTTAATCCCTTGATACCGTGTTCTATGCCTAGTGCCAAGTATGAAATTCATTCAATGCCCAATGTTATGAATGTGAACTTTAGTGTGCCTTCAAGCAGATCAGATTCCAGCACTTCTAGAGTTAAGAAAGTGAACTTCAGTGTGCCTTCAAGTAGTTCAGATCAAAGCACTTCTAAACCTGAAATGCAAAAAGTAGTAAAACCAACTAATGTTCCCATTCCATCTACAGGAGTAATTTGTGACATTAAAGCAAGCGGGTCAAAGTCTCAAGGTAATACAAGGAATGATAGGACCTCGCAAGCTATGAATGTGCATTGGAAGAGAGTAGAAGATCACCCTAGGGACACTAAGTTTGAGTTGAATAAAATGAATCGTGTTGATTCTAGTATTAGCTTTAAGCGTACGGTAATTAATTTGAATTCTGCTACTATCTGCAAACCATGTAATGATGTCTGCTTGAATTCTGTTGCTAATCATGAATGTGGTGTGAATGTTTTGTCTAATGCTGTCAAGTGCCCAGTTAAAATTGTTAATGAAAAAATTCATGCAAAGAAGGCTAAAAGGCAAAAACGAAAGAAAGTTAGAAAACAGTGGAAACCCACAGGAAGAACATTTAGTAAGATAGGTTATCAATGGATACCTTTTGGCCATAAGGATAATCTGTTTTGCCCTCAATCTGCTAAGACAATGCCCACTAGAAAATGGATGCCTACTGGTAGAACTATTCCTTTAAGAAGTGAACATACTTTGAATAGGTAAAATACGGACACCAGCACCGCATCTATTCCTAATGATTCCATTGCTTCTACTTCTGATATGGATGTTTCTATTTCTGATGTGGGTGTTCCAATCACTGTTACTAACCAAATGGAACCCATTCTTGCATGGGGATCCCAATTATCCAGTTATCCATTCTTGTCCGTGTTCAACTGCAGATCGTTCAAATCGTTCTAAGGTACCTGGACTCAGGCTGTTCCAAGCATATGACTGGAGACCGGTCGCGGCTCATGAACTTCGTGAGTAAATTCATCCGGACTGTAAGATTCGGGAATGATCATTTTGGTGCAATTATGGGTTATGGAGATTATGTTGTCGGTGATAGTGTTATCTCCAGGGTATATTATGTGGAAGGTCTTGGTCACAACTTGTTCTCTGTTGGTCAATTCTGTGATTCCGATCTTGAAGTGGCTTTTAGAAAACATACTTGTTTCGTTAGAGAACATGATGGTGTGGAATTATTAAGAGGTACTCGTGGTTCTAACCTATACACCATCTCTATCGATGACATGATGAAGTCTTCTCCAATCTGCTTGGTGTCAAAGGCTTCTAAAACAAAGTTTTGGTTATGGCATCGTCGTCTCAATCACTTGAACTTCGGCACCATAAACAACCTTTCCAGAAAGGATCTTGTCAGAGGCTTACCCAGATTAAAATATGAAAAAGATCATCTTTGTTCAGCTTGCCAATTGGGAAAAAGCATGAAATATGCCCACAAACCAAAACCAACAAACTCTGTAATGGAAGTTCTTCATACCCTTCATATGGATCTGTGCGGCCCAATGAGAGTGCAAACTATTAATGGGAAGAGATATGTGCTAGTAGTGGTTGATGACTACTCCCGATTCACTTGGGTAAAGTTTTTGAGGACAAAGGACGAAACTCCAGATATCATCATTAAACTCATTAAACAACTTCAGATCCGACTCAACAAAACAGTTCGAATCATCCGAACTGACAATGAAACTGAGTTTGTTAATAAAGAACTCAATGAATTTTATGAAAATGTTGGAATCAGTCCTCAAAGAAGTGTTCCTCGAACTCCTAAACAGAACGGTGTAGTTGAAAGACGAAATCGAACTCTTGTAGAAGCTACAAGAACAATGCTGATTTTCTCAAAAGTTCCAATGTTTCTATGGGCTGAAGCTATTGCCACTGCATGTTACACTCAAAATCGATCTCTAATTCACACATCTCATAGAAAGACTCCATATGAACTTGTCCACAATCGAAAACCTGATCTATCATACTTTCGTGTGTTTGGTGCTTTATCTTATCCAACTAATGACGGTCAAGACTTAGGTAAATTGAGAGCTAAAGCAGACATTGGAGTATTTGTTGGATATGCACCAAGCAGAAAAGGTTACCGAATCTACAACAAGAGAACCCGAAATATCATGGAAACCATTCACGTTACGTTTGATGAGCTGACTGGTCAAATGGCTCCAGTACAATCCAGTTCTGGACCCGCATCCCAACTTTCATCTAGTAGTCCTATCAGTTCTACTCTTATATCTAATCAGTCACCAACATCTCCTTATGTACCTCCCTCTGAAGATGATTTGAAGAAATTGTTTGATCCTATGTTTGATGAACACTTTGAGCCAAGTGCTATTGATATGTCAATTCCATCAACAGAGGCTGCTTCTATCCCTGTCAATGAAGCCAATCCTTCAGTTTCTATGTCATTAAGTCAGGAAGCGCCTGCTACTGATCAATCTATCTCATCAACAAACCTTTAATCACCAAGTGTACATCATGGAATTGCTTCTGATTCACAGGATGAAGTTAATCCCTTTGCTACTCCCGAAGATGCTCCATTTGAAAATATATTTGCTCCTGAATCATCATCTGAACCATCTTCATCAGGAGACATCGACTCTGCTACTTCAGTTCCACAACAAAAACCACATGAACACCTCAGAAAATGGACACATGATCATCCACTGGACAACATCATTGGAAACCTCTCTCGTCCAGTATCCACAAGGAAACAACTTGCAACCGATGCCTTATGGTGCTTCTTTAACTCCGTACTCTCTAAGATCGAACCTAAAGACGTTAAAACTGCTATGAATGAAGATAGCTGGTTCAATGCCATGCAAGAAGAAATTCATGAGTTTGATCGATTAGATGTATGGGAATTAGTACCTGCTCCAGATTGTGCTATGATCATTGCTCTTAAGTGGATCTTCAAAGTTAAGCTTGATGAGCATGGAGATGTTCTGAAAAATAAGGCTAGATTAGTTGCAAAAGGATACCGTCAAGAGGAGGGTATAGACTTTGAGGAATCTTTTGTTCCAGTTGCTCGTATCGAGGCTATCAGAATCTTCTTGGCTAATGCTGCTAGCAAGAACATGGTTGTCTATCAGATGGATGTGAAAATCGCCTTTCTTAATGGAGATCTGAAAGAAGTGGTTTATGTCAGCCATCCAGAGGGTTTTGTGAATCCAGAGCATCCTACTCATGTTTATCGCTTGAAAAAGGCCCTTTATGGTTTGAAGCAAGCTCCTAGAGCATGGTATGATACACTATCAAAGTTTCTTCTATCTACTGGATTTACCAAAGGAGAAGTTGATCCGACATTGTTCACCAGGAAGTCAGGCAAACATTTAATTCACGTTCAAATTTATGTTGATGATATTATCTTTGCCTCGACTGACCCCAATGAATGTGATCGTTTTTCAAAAGAAATGGGTTCCAAATTTCAAATGTCAATGATGGGACAAATGTCATTTTTCTTGGGATTACAAATTTCACAAAGTCCCGGAGGCATTTTTATAAATCAATCTAAATATGCAAATGAGATTTTAAAGAAATTTGGATTTGTTTCATGTGACACCGTTGACACTCCCATGATTGAACGTACTAAGCTGGATGAGGACCACTCAGGGATCATGGTAGATCAAACAAAATATCGTAGTATGATTGGATCCCTGATGTACCTCACAGCTAGTAGACCAGACATATTGTTCGCTGTATGCATGTGTGCTAGATATCAGGCTAAGCCTACTAAAAAGCACCTTGAAGCGGTTAAACGGGTCTTTCGGTATCTCCAAGGAACCATCAACATGGGACTTTGGTACCCGAAGGACACCGGTATGTCACTAACAACCTATGCAGATGCTGATCATGCAGGATGTCAAGATACACGTCGAAGAACGTCTGGAGGTGCTCAGTTTTTGGGTGATAAGCTTGTGAGCTGGTCTTCAAAGAAGCAAATGAGTACTTCTATTTCCTCTACAGAGGCTGAATGCATAGCCATGTCATCTTGTTGCGCTAAAATCCTATGGATGAGATCTCTATTATCTGACTATGGCTTTGAATTCAAAAAAGTCCCTCTGTACTGTGATAATAAAAGTGCTATTGCTCTCTCATGCAACAACGTTCAACACTCAAGAGCAAAGCATATCGACATTCGACACAATTTCATCAGGGAGCAAGTGGAAAACCGTGTGGTGGAACTCTATTTTGTGAAGTCAGAATACCAGTTAGCAGACATCTTCACTAAAGCCCTTCCTAGAGAACGTTTTGAGTTTATCCTTCCACGTCTTGGTCTAAAGAGTCTACAACCGGAAACACTCAAGCTTCTTCAAGAGGAAGACGAGGAGTAAAGGTCTTTATTCATCTACCTCTTTGTGACAACTCGCAATTTCAGTTCATTTCTCAAGTTTCACTATTTCATCATTTATCGTAAACTACGTTTACGAGTTTCAAAATTCGCGTAACCTTAATGGTTTAGCTGCGAATTCATGATCATATCATCAAGAGCATTTCATATAGACTAGGTTTAGTCTACATTTCATTAGCATCATTGTCATCATATTAGTTCATGCGTGGTTTCGCATTTTTCATTAAACACGTAATTTTCATATTAAATAAACACTATCGCGTAATTAATTATTTTGAACATTTGATCCGTTACTTCCAAAAATTATCACAATATATTTTTATACTCATATTAAGTTTATAAAAATATTATTATTAGTTTACCCGATGTTTTCAATTTATTTTGTATATAAATTGTTATATTTATATAATTACGACGGTTTTCGTAAATTCAACACGATAATTATTATTTCACTCAAATTTTGCAAGAAATGTATTTTTTTATAACTTTTATGACATCAATATATTTTATCTTGACTCGTTAAAAGTTATTTTTATATAACGCTACCCTAAATGCTTAAATAAATATACAATTTACAAATTATTATTGAATAGTTACACTTTACTTATACATGTAAATACTTAACTAAAACAAAACACATCTAGTCTTTTTTTTTTTTAATGTGTCGACCATAAGGAGGGTGACTCAACCCTTTTTAGTACAAATATCTAACAATATTATACTTATTTTAACTCACAAATGACCAAGATTACTTAAATATTATCACATTTACTTGCACCAAATACATTACTTTATTTTTTTTATATCATTGCCGACACCCCCATGTCACAAGAGGAATCACATTTGATTTTTGCTTCGTAAATTACCATATTGTCCTTTTTGGCTAGATATTTCATAAACTTGCATTTAATTTCTAAAAGAAAACACATACTACACTTAGTAAAAAGGTGAACTTGCAAGCAAACTCTTCCACTTCTTTGAGGATTTCGGCCAAGAAGAAAAACCAAGAGAAAACACAAGATTTTCAAGGATCAAGTAATCTTACAAACACTAGATTACTTCTATTTAGGTTTTGAAATAAAAACCTAGGAGTATTTAGGAAACCTTGTTCATTTAAACCTCATCAAGTTAACTTGTAAGCTTTTCATATTCATGATCATATTTCATATTCATTTTCATGTTCATTTCATTAAGCTTGAGAAAACATGCAAGTCATATGATGTTTATACCACTTTTTCATTGTTTTTAAGAGTTATATATATTTATGTTATCCTATAGTTATTCCTTGTAATATATCACTTTTGGTGATGTCTAGGAACCCATGACACCCTAAGAAGGTGTATGGTAGGATTAGAATAGCTTCGGAGTTGTTTTGAATTGGTTGGAATAGGTTTGGCGCGTGAAAAACTCATTTCGACAAGTTTTCTAAAGGGTCTGTCCTTATTTTCGAAATCTGGAAATCTCGATAGTAAATAAAAATTTTGGCCTATATATTTAGAAAATACACTTTAAAACGAAAACGTGGCCGCTTGAACGGATTAAAACAGAGCTATAACGAAGAAGTTATGAATTTTTCAAGTTAAGCGACGAAAACTATAATCTTCAGAAAATTCAGCATGTTATATCAACTTTTTACGAGTCAAAAATGAATCTTAAGCATTATTAAGTGTGTCGACTTATCAAAAGTATATTAGTATATATTATTACGATTCCGAGGACATATAAAACGTAGAAAACGGACTTGTAACGATTAAATTACACGCGATTTAACAAAGTTGCCGTAACTTTATTATATAAGAAAAACTAATATATATTTCTATTAGACAAATATTACGGCCACGAAGGACCATGTTGAGGGTCGTTTTTAACATCAATGGAGTACTTTTTATAACGTGATGTCTTCTAGTAAAAGTAAGTTCGCCAAGCATATTTTCCAAAATGTCCAACCGTTCGTCAAGCGGAGTTGTAACGAATAAAATACGGTCACCTAAACTTTGCCGAAAACCACCCTTAAACGATATTTTAGACAAAAGTACCATACTTAACCCATATGTTTCTCTGTGATCGAGACCTCTAGGATGAAAACTTAAATGCTAAAACTTTGAGATAATGATACAAGCTTCCCAAAACCGTTGAGTTCGTTTCCTAACACTCGACGTGCAGCATTTTACGACTAGCTTTTTGAGGCTACTTAGTCACTTCCATGAAATTGTCAAATGACATTATTTTACGACGAAAAGCTATAATTTCATAATAAATCACTAAATGATTATCGTAGGATATCATTTCAACATAAATACTTGTAAAGTATTTTATAACATGACGACATGTCGTAAACATATATTTCGACGATAAACGTTATCTTCAAAAATTCATAAGTGGTATAGATATCATACGAATTGCATGCATAACATTACATCATAACTTATCATATAATATATCATTCATAATAGGTCACGGTTAGAGGTTGCGCCTCATTTCAGTGTATCCACTTTTATCATCATAAACATTGCACCAGGTGAGTCATAGCCCCTACTATTTTAATTGTTTTGAATTACTTTTGGGGAGATACATGCTCAACTATTTTTATGACATTCATGATATTTGCAACTACATGTTTAACTGAACTGAATATTTAGTCATACGAGGTAACAATATTTTCATATTTAGAATTTCTATATGATTATCATTGAGCTAAATGTCTTGGGATTATCATTGAGCTAAATGTCTTGGGATTATCATTGAACTAAATGTCGTGGTATAATCATTGAGCTAAATGTCTTGGGATTATCATTGAGCTAAATGTCTTGGGATTATCATTGACCTAAATATCGTGGTATAATCATTGAGCTAAATGTCTTGGGATTATCATTGAACTAATGGTCTTGGAACGATTTGAAACAACACTCATATGTGTTATATCAAGTAACTATTGATACATTAAGTTATGCACTATTTTGTGAATTCATTTGACATCATGCGCTTGAACATAAACTATATCACATTTTGGCAATGGGTTGTGAACACACAGGTTGCAAGTTTTGTATGGGCGGAACTTGGAACTGAGTGGATTTACAATGCCTTTGCTGCATAAACGATTTTGAAAGACTTTACATTTCAACTCAAACTCTATGAACTCACTCAACCTTTGTGTTGACACTTTTTAGCATGTTTTATCTCAGGTATCTAAGGCATTCACTTCATGGCATGCATGTGGGCTTATCATAGAGTCGCGGTGACGACGCGTCTAACAGGGATTTTATGCACTTTAAAACATCGTTTGAATTGTAACAAACTTATTTCCGCACAAGTTGATTTTCATTTGGGACCTATACTTTGTAAACTCTGATTATTTTATTAAATCAAACGATGTATTTTCCAAACGACACTTTAGATCGTTCAATATGACTGTGATTGTGATGCTATGACAGTCAACCCCTAGGAATTCCATTCCGCTGCAAAACAGGTAATTTGGGGGTGTGACAGATTGGCATCAGAGCTTCAGTTATAGAGAACTAGGTTGCATCATTGACCCTAGACTATAACTACATCATCATAGCATCTCATCATTTCATCATAAGTGCATGTTCACTTTACATGCGGTTTATACGTACATTTTTCGAGTTATTTACTTTCATTTCACATCGATTGTCACATGGATGCCTTTAATTACCCATCCCATTATCATTTCCTCATACTCCAACGTGGAGAATGCCTTGTCATTTCCTATCACAATTTTTACATCAGTTGATTCATTACCGATAACGTTGAATGCCGAGATAAAACCTTTAAGTAGGGCGAAGTCACTCTCACTCCTTTGTTTCACCACTAACATGTCGAGTTACACGCTATTCACACACTAAGTCACTAAACCGTAAGTCATTTTGAAAAGTAACCTCAAACTTATCACCTCACATCACATCTCTTTAGAGCGCTTATTCTTAACATAGGACTTTTCTACGTCTCATTTTTCCCCTTATTTTGAAGAGTTATGGCGCCGAAGAAAGCTGCACCAGAAATGACACCAACTGCTATCCAAAGGTATATAGAGGATAGTATAGTCGAGGCACTAAGGAAAGAACGAGCAACGGTAGCTGCTGCTGCTGAGGCCACGGATGCTGCTGAAGCTGCTAGACTTGCTACTGCTACAGGAGCTGCAGGAGGGTCTGGAGTTCGAAATTGTACATACAAGGACTTTAAGAACTGTGATCCCACAAAGTTCAAAGGCACAGAAGGAGCCACTGCTATGGTTCGATGGTTTGAGAAGATGGAGTATGTGTTTCTTCTATGCAATTGCCCAGATGACTACAAGGTGAAGTTTGCCACTGGTACACTCTTAGATGGTGCAATGTCATGGTGGAATTCGTATGCGCAGCCTATTGGTATCGAAAATGCGTACAAGCTCACGTGGGGTGAATTCAAGAATCTGGTAACAAAGAAGTATTGTCCACGCACGGAGGTGAAGAAATTAGAAACGGAATTTTATGAGTTAGTGACTGTTGGTTATGACATCGAGACCTACATCAGGAGGTTTCAAGAATTGGCTGCACTATGCCCATCAATGGTTTCGGACAATGAGAAACTGCTGGAAAATTTCATTGGAGGACTTCCACAATGTATTCAAGGAGATGTAACTTCTTCCGATCCACAAACAATTGAAGAAACTATCAGGATAACTCAAAAACTCATGGCTCAAGTTGTGAAAGGGGAAAATATTATCAACAATAACCACGACAACAATAACAACAATCACACCATCAACACCAACACCAACAACCAAACTAACCACAACAAAAGAAAATGGGAAAATGACCAGGGAGGTTATAATAACAACAACCAAAACCGTAACACTAACCATCATCAACAGCAGAATAGAGGACAAGGAGCCGCAATGGTTTATGTTGCTGCACCAATAGAAGGCAGAGGTTATGCTGGAACCTACCCACTATGTAATCGATGTAAGTATCATCACTCGGGTCTTTGCCCTGTTAAGTGCTACAAGTGTCAAAAACTAGGACACCATGCCAGGGATTGTAGAGGTAAATCCATAGTCACATGCTTCGGATGTGGAGAGTAAGGACACTATCGAAATCAATGTCCTCAATACCAAGGTCAACAAGTTGAAGGTGCTCATGGGAATGCATACATGTTAGAAGGAGGAGAAGCTCGTCATGGTCTCAACAACGCGGAAGACTGAAGAAGTTCGGAAACTAACAGTCTTAATTTTCCTTATGTACTATGTCGTACTAAGTTTATGTCTTCCATCGTATTCGGATCTTATGACTTAGGATGTACTACTTTTGATAAACCACTCGTTGTAAAATATTCTCATTAAGCGTACTTTCTTTTCCTTCCGATTTGTTATCACTTACGAGAATTTTACTTCCTTCTACTTTAACTGCCATTTTAACGACACGGTTTAAATCTATGTAAACATTGAGAGTTATAACAACTAAACCGAATGTCACATTATCGTTCCTTAATTATACATAGCCTAGCTAACTATGTCTAATTCTGGAGGGATCATGTTATGTTGGGAGCAGTTATTTATAAATCTTAGTGCAAGCAAAATTTTCATATATTCCAAAGTCAAAATGATGCTCATCGGAGATATTCATCCAATATTTTCTCTACTACGATGTTTTGTACGCTCTCAATCATCGATAACCATAACGACACCACTTCATGTCTTCTTTCCTCGATATTTATCACAAACTCAAAAATTCGATAGACTAACACGAACTGAATTCAGAGACTGAATTCCTTTTTGGATGGGCGAATGTGACAACTCGCAATTTCAGGTCATTTCTCAAGTTTCACTATTTCATCATTTATCGTAAACTACGTTTACGAGTTTCAAAATTCGCGTAACCTTAATGGTTTAGCTGCGAATTCATGATCATATCATCAAGAGCATTTCATATAGACTAGGTTTAGTCTACATTTCATTAGCATCATTGTCATCATATTAGTTCATGCGTGGTTTCGCATTTTTCATTAAACACGTAATTTTCATATTAAATAAACACTATCGCGTAATTAATTATTTTGAACATTTGATCCGTTACTTCCAAAAATTATCACAATATATTTTTATACTCATATTAAGTTTATAAAAATATTATTATTAGTTTACCCGATGTTTTCAATTTATTTTGTATATAAATTGTTATATTTATATAATTACGACGGTTTTCGTAAATTCAACACGATAATTATTATTTCACTCAAATTTTGCAAGAAATGTATTTTTTTATAACTTTTATGACATCAATATATTTTATCTTGACCCGTTAAAAGTTATTTTTATCTAACGCTACCCTAAATGCTTAAATAAATATACAATTTACAAATTATTATTGAATAATTACACTTTACTTATACATGTAAATACTTAACTAAAACAAAACACATCTAGTCTTTTTTTTTAATGTGTCGACCATAAGGAGGGTGACTCAACCCTTTTTAGTACAAATATCTAACAATATTATACTTATTTTAACTCACAAATGACCAAGATTACTTAAATATTATCACATTTACTTGCACCAAATACATTACTTTATTTTTTTATATCATTGCCGACACCCCCATGTCACAAGAGGAATCACATTTGATTTTTGCTTCTTAAATTACCATATTGTCCTTTTTGGCTATATATTTCATAAACTTGCATTTAATTTCTAAAAGAAAACACATACTACACTTAGTAAAAAGGTGAACTTGCAAGCAAACTCTTCCACTTCTTTGAGGATTTCGGCCAAGAAGAAAAACCAAGAGAAAACACAAGATTTTCAAGGATCAAGTAATCTTACAAACACTAGATTACTTCTATTTAGGTTTTGAAATAAAAACCTAGGAGTATTTAGGAAACCTTGTTCATTTAAACCTCATCAAGTTAACTTGTAAGCTTTTTATATTCATGATCATATTTCATATTCATTTTCATGTTCATTTCATTAAGCTTGAGAAAACATGCAAGTCATATGATGTTTATACCACTTTTTCATTGTTTTTAAGAGTTATATATATTTATGTTATCCTATAATTATTCCTTGTAATATATCACTTTTGATGATGTCTAGGAACCCATGACACCCTAAGAAGGTGTATGGTAGGATTAGAATAGCTTCGGAGTTATTTTGAATTGGTTGGAATAGGTTTGGCGCGTGAAAAACTCATTTCGACAAGTTTTCTAAAGGGTCTGTCCTTATTTTCGAAATCTGGAAATCTTGACAGTAAATAAAAATTTTTGGCCTAGATATTTAGAAAATACCTTTAAAAAGAAAACGTGGCCGCTTGAACGGATTAAAACGGAGCTATAACGAAGAAGTTATGAATTTTTCAAGTTAAGCGACGAAAACTATAATCTTCAGAAAATTCAGCATGTTATATCAACTTTTTACGAGTCAAAAATGAATCTTAAGCGTTATTAAGTGTGTCGACTTATCAAAAATATATTAGTATATATTATTACGATTCCGAGGACATATAAAACGTAGAAAACGGACTTGTAACGATTAAATTACACGCGATTTAACAAAGTTGCCGTAACTTTATTATATAAAAAAAACTAATATATATTTCTATTAGACAAATATTACGGCCACGAAGGACCATGTTGAGGGTCATTTTTAACATCAATGGAGTACTTTTTATAACGTGATGTCTTCTAGTAAAAGTAAGTTCGCCAAGCATATTTTCCAAAATGTCCAACCGTTCGTCAAGCGGAGTTGTAACGAATAAAATACGGTCACCTAAACTTTGCCGAAAACCACCCTTAAACGATATTTTAGACAAAAGTACCATACTTAACCCATATGTTTCTCTGTGATCGAGACCTCTAGGATGAAAACTTAAATGCTAAAACTTTGAGATAATGATACAAGCTTCCCAAAACCGTTGAGTTCGTTTCCTAACACTCGACGTGCACCATTTTACGACTAGCTTTTTGAGGCTACTTAGTCACTTCCATGAAATTGTCAAATGACATTATTTTACGACGAAATGCTATAATTTCATAATAAATCACTAAATGATTATCGTAGGATATCATTTCAACATAAATACTTGTAAAGTATTTTATAACATGACGACATGTCGTAAACATATATTTCGACGATAAACGTTATCTTCAAAAATTCATAAGTGGTATAGATATCATACGAATTGCATGCATAACATTACATCATAACTTATCATATAACATATCATTCATAATAGGTCACGGTTAGAGGTTGCGCCTCATTTCAGTGTATCCACTTTTATCATCATAAACATTGCACCAGGTGAGTCATAGCCCCTACTATTTTAATTGTTTTGAATTACTTTTGGGGGAGATACATGCTCAACTATTTTTATGACATTCATGATATTTGCAACTACATGTTTAACTGAACTGAATATTTAGTCATACGAGGTAACAATATTGTCATATTTAGAATTTCTATATGATTATCATTGAGCTAAATGTCTTGGGATTATCATTGAGCTAAATGTCTTGGGATTATCATTAAACTAAATGTCGTGGTATAATCATTGAGCTAAATGTCTTGGGATTATCATTGAGCTAAATGTCTTGGGATTATCATTGAACTAATGGTCTTGGAACGATTTGAAACAACGCTCATATGTGTTATATCAAGTAACTATTGATACATTAAGTTATGCACTATTTTGTGAATTCATTTGACATCATGCGCTTGAACATAAACTATATCACATTTTGGCAATGGGTTGTGAACACACAGGTTGCAAGTTTTGTATGGGCGGAACTTGGAACTGAGTGGATTTACAATGCCTTTGCTGCATAAACGATTTTGAAAGACTTTACATTTCAACTCAAACTCTATGAACTCACTCAACCTTTGTGTTGACACTTTTTAGCATGTTTTATCTCAGGTATCTAAGGCATTCACTTCATGGCATGCATGTGGGCTTATCATAGAGTCGCGGTGACGACGCGTCTAACAGGGATTTTATGCACTTTAAAACATCGTTTGAATTGTAACAAACTTATTTCCGCACAAGTTGATTTTCATTTGGGACCTATACTTTGTAAACTCTGATTATTTTATTAAATCAAACGATGTATTTTCCAAACGACACTTTAGATCGTTCAATATGACTGTGATTGTGATGCTATGACAGTCAACCCCTAGGAATTCCATTCCGCTGCAAAACAGGTAATTTGGGGGTGTGACACTCTTGTATATATTTATTCAAAAAGCAAAATACAAAATTTAAAAAACCCTCAAAAGAAAATATAAAAATATAAAATTCTCTAAAATCCATAAAAAATTTGAAAAATCTTGAAAAATTCCAAAAATATTGTTATATTGTCAGGTTTTCCTTATTCGATTTCATCTACGGACTTTGTGTTGACATTCAAAGAATGTCACGGGTCTTTAGATGTTCTTCGAATGTACATAGTTTTGTTTTTAAAAAAAAATGAGGCGGAGAAAAATGGTGTTTTATTGTCATTTCAGGCAGTAACCCGTTCTTCAATGAAAGAACAGAGCCATGCTTTATATTGTTTTTCAAATCTCATGCTCTGATTCTATAAACTATTACTTAATATCTAATGAAAACAAATTGATTTGAAAAATAACTCGGACTCTATTTTTGAAAATCATCTGGACCTAACATTTGTCAACAATATCTATCTCTCAATCAACAACTTATGTCATTAATTGAGGGGGAGAATGATTTCAATTAAATCAAAAGGTTATTTGTCATACAATTGTTTTCAAAAGATATTCATGCATGTTTAATCAATGGAGTTTAAAGTCTCAAATTCCGATCCTTATCGGTTAAAACGTTTTCATAAGTCACAATTCTCCTTAAAAGTTTTCAATATCAATTTAAATCTACAGAGATCACAAATCTCAAAGATTTGATACTTGTGATCGGGGGAGAATTTGTGATTTAAATTGGATTTAAACTGATAATTTGGTAAATGATTTTATAAGGATGTACAAGCTCTCCTTCCCACATGTGCCAAACGATTTCAAATTTTCCATGCACATGTTGAGGGGGAGCATCTATCTTAAACCACAAAGATTTGAAACGTGATCAATTTATTTCAATGTGCAGTCTTCTCCTAATATGTGCAAAACATTTTCAAATATCTATGCACATATTGAGGTGGAGCAACTATTTTGAAAACCACATTCTTCATATAACTACTCTTAGATGCAAGCCAACCCCTCAAAGATGAAAATTATTTCTATTACAAAATGATGCTTGATGCAAATGTTGAGGGGGAGCTATTGTTCTAAAAATATCAAAAACAATTCAGGTACAAAATGCTTTGATAATATATCACAAGTATCTGGATTGATTTCTCAAATGGTTTTCAATTGGTTCCAATGGCAGATGAACAATACCAAATAGACCGACCAACTTTACTTTATGTATGGTGATATAAGGATGATAAGGTTAAGGTATTTGTTCCCATGATCCGCCAGAACCGGAGGGATCTACCCAGGGACAATCCACTAGATAGTGTAGAAGTCCTTAGGTATGATGAAAAAAGGAGAAATGTGAGATATGGGAAGAGTGCGGACTGAGACAAAGCTAGTACTGGAATAAACCCAACAAGGTTCTAGTTATGAAGTCTCGGTAAGCACTGAAGGGGTTGAAGAATGAAAAAGATTTGAATGTGAAAAGGGTGAAAATAAATAGCCCTCCGATAATTCAACCTTAGGACAGATACCGGGTTCAATTCATATGCTACTGGTGATTACTATGGTAACACTGGTATTGAAGACAAGACGTCATGGACCCAGTGACGCACTCCACTACAACTTCCCAAACCACTCAAGTTCCTCTTAAAAGGACTTGTTTCATTCTCACGGGGAACCGACATTATCTATCGACTTTCTCTTAGAGTTAGTTGATATTGAAGAAGGAGACCCTCTCCCTAGTCTCCGGCATTGGAACCAAATTATGCACAATTGAGTCTAGAGCCACGAGATCATCTATAAATCTCATTAGGACACTTTCAATGAAGACTCTCTGTTTCACACAATGTGGAAAAAGAGATTAAATCTTATGAGTCCTATGCATTATCCCTGTGGTATTGCCAGAACATCTGAGTGATATGCTAACATATTCACAATGAAGATGGAAAGCCTTCTGGAGCCAACATCAAACAAGCTCCTGGTAGGTGGCATGTGAGATCTATCCAATAGATCAACCATGTGACAACTGAACAGAAACAATGGGGCAATTCAATCTTTTGAATCAATCCTGGTTCAGGTTATGGATTGACAAATACCTTTGAAAAACCAGTCGTTATGCTTAAAAACTCTTTTCTGTAGCACATCGACTGTGTACTAATTTCTCAAAATAAAATGTGTTTATGATTGATAATTGATTTTCATTAAAACCTTCGTTGTATTGCAAAAATAATTTCTATTGAGCGATACACGATTTTTTTTCAAATCTCTTTTCATCAATCAGTGAATCTCAATTCGCTGGTTCACTCACTCCGTGTTGTCTTCTTTGAGACGTTCCGGGTTGAGAACAGCTAGAGCAGCTGCGAAACCCTGTCAAGGAAATTCTTCGGAATTATACCTGATCACAGGCAGTACATGCACTGATCAACGGGGAACCGTGGGCCCTGTACCTCAATTCAACGAAAGTGATCAAAGACACTTTCGTGCACTTTATTGCTAACTGTTGTATGCAGGTACGCCCGACGTTTGCAGCTGATCAGAATGAAGCGGTCAATCCATAGCCGCATGCTCACACTACACATTCATCTCTAAAGAAATCATGATATGTGCTTCAACGACTCTGATACTTTCACTCCATGCTTCTGCTATGCTGCTGCAAATATCATGAACCAGTAAAAGCTTCCGCTACTCTGATGAGAATACATCATGATCCAGAATGTGAGCATGCCGGTCCAAATGTCACAACATCACATAATACCAACACCACAATGGAAGAGTCAAAGATTTATGTTAGCTGATGATCTCAATCCTGGCTCAAAACTCATCATCACGTGGATCAATTAAAGACCTCCACTTGAACTATTCAAACATGCGGAACATGAAGAATCAAAGACTACGAGCTACTGAGCAAAGAACTTAATCAAGAATCCTAGAACAATCGAATGTAATATCTGTTTGTATTCATTGTAAATTAAGGTGACCTCCCTTAGGGGGAGATTGTTAGGAATTAGAAAATACAGTCATTAAAGAGTCGGTCACCTCAAGTATATGTATTAGATAGAAAGCTCGTAGTCGTAGTCAAGTAATGTTAGAAAGTAGTTTGTTGAGTAACACCGTGGAGGACGGACGGGTCTTTACCCACTGTATGCCTGATCCACAGCCCGTAGGTGGCGTTTATTTATAAGACACTATAAATACCCTCTACCTCCCAAGGTAGAGGGTTGGAGCTTCAATACCATTTTTCTTTGTTTCACATAGTTCGCAACTCTCTTCCATTTTCTCTCTCTAGAACTTTCTCTCTCTAAACTACTTGTACGCCCCATATGGTTATGGTTTAGTGTGTTTGTGAAATCCTATATCTTACAAGTTTTTTGGTAGATTTTCCTTTGGATATCCTGTTTATGTTCAATTACGTGACCATGATTGTCTTTATAGCTTTCAAGATTAGGTAGAGCCTTTCCATCTCATTTGATGATTAATGTTGTATTGTTTCTTGATTCTCATCACATGAAAATTGTATATTAGGCCTTAGTTAATGATGGAAATCGAAATGTTTGGTTGATTGACACCACTCACTCCTGTTTAAAATCTTGCAACACTTTCATCAATAGTTAATCCACATATCTGTATACTTTATACAGACCTCAAATACGGAAAGTTATGATTTTTATTGAAAGAAACCCGAAAATGCATAAGTTCTTGCTATGCCTCTTTACACAACTGCACATTGTCTGTCATACATTTAACTTTGTTACTTCATTTTTAAGATTTTCTTGATGTGATCTTGTGATTTCTGCAAAAAAAAAAAGCAACAAACAAATGATTAAAAAAAATGCCCGACCAATCGTCTTATAATATTCTATGACAATTTTTTAAAACATATTTACGCTAACAAAAAACAAAAAACAACTAATTATAAGTCATGCCCGCCCATTGGGCGGGCTTCGAATACTAGTATATATATATATATATATATATATATATATATATATATATATATATAGAATCTGGATCGATTGAGAAGGTTTTTATTTTGAGAAGATTGAGAAGATTTTCAAAAACGATAGATTTTTAACTTTGATTCATGTTTTTCAAGCGTAAAACTCATTTTAATGTGATTAAAATTCAAAATGTGTAAATTTTTTTTGAATCAATGTTAAAAATCTCTCGATTTTGCGATATATGTAGAATACTGAATCATCTGTACAAATTTAGTGAATCATCATCATAACTCGATTTTAACAATGATTTGTGAATCAAATTTGTGATTTATAGATTCGATTCACCATAAAATGATGTTTACTTATGAATCAAATAAAAAACATGAATCAATTTGCTCAAACGAAGATTTCTCAATCTTCTCAAAATAAAAACCTTTTCAATGAAACCGGAGCCTATATATATATATATATATATATATATATATATATATATATATATATATATATATATATATATATATATATATATATAGTTAGGATCAAATAAGAAGATTAGTTAAAATAAGAAGAACTATAACCGCAAATCCGAGATGCATCAAACTAAATTAGATGCATCCCTATAATCTTAGATGCATTATAACGCACCATAGTATGTTTTCTACATTTTAATCAGATGCATATATGTATATTAGATGCATTTCATGATTTCTCTTGTTTTTTGTTCCTCTGCACGTGCCAAAATCATGAAAATCAATTTGCACCATCTATACATCAAATTAACTTTCGAAACTCAAGATGTTGCATCTATATGAATAGAAATGCATCTAATGCAAGTCGTTGCATCTCAAATGCGTAGTTTTGGTCACTTCTCACCACTTCTTATTTTAATTTACTTCTCACTGAATCCCTACTATATATATATATATATATATATATATATATATATATATATATATATATATATATATATATATATATATATATATATATATATATATATATATATATATATGTTTAATGAATTTGGTTTAACTGGTGCCCTTAAAGATCACTTGTTAGACAAACCCAATTTTAATATATATTCGTGCCTTCTTTTAGTTTAGTAATGACATTACAAATTTAACGCTTGGTTAACTAATGTTAGGATTGCTCAAAGTTTTCACTAGATGTGCTCAAATAGGAAATACAGGGTATTAAAATAAAAAAATTAGGAGGAGCGGGAGAGCGATATATATCCCTTGTACATGTACTAGCATAGAAACCGCGCATACATGTATTGCAATGTGAGTGTGTGTTTTTGTTGTGCTAAGTCTAAACCATCTGCTTATTATGTATGTGATTACCAGAGCAATCTTTGTTACCTCAACATTAGCAGCCGCTTGGGTGACATTTTAATCTTAAATAAGGTAAAAGTAAAAAATGACTAATGTACTTTTCAATTTGTGTTAATATGACTAACATACTTTGTAAATATCCACTATTACTATTCTACTTTCAAACTTTAACCAAAACGACTAACGTGAAAAACGAACGAAAACGTAAAAAAACGGACGAAAACATAAAAAAACGGTCGAAAATGTAAAAAAAACGTACCGAATCGTAACAAAACGGACGCAAAACGTAAAAAATCTGACGAAAACATAAAACAACGAAAAACCTAAGAAAACGGATTAAAAAGGTGAAAAACGGTCGAACACGTAAAAAACACGAAAACGTAAATAAACGGACGAAAACGTAAAAAAACAGACGAAAACGTAAAACAACGGACTAAAACGTAAAAAACGGACGAAAAAGTAAAAAACATACGAAAACGTAAAAAAACAGACGAAAACGTAACCGAGGTTATATATTGGGGACCAACGGTGCAATTGTTTAATGTATTGGGGACAAATGGTTAATTACCATGCCAAGTGGTTAGTCGTATTGGTTAAAATTTGAAAGTAGAACAGTCATAGTGAACATTTTGAAAGTATGTTAGTCATATTAGCACAAATCGAAAAGTACATTAGTCATTTTTTACTTTTACACTTTTAAATGCTATATAAATTTCTCATCGAATGTATTGTTCACGAAACATTACGGCTTTTTTCTTTTCTGTAAATTTATGAAACAGTCCCTGAGGTTATCATCTGTTGCAAAATAGGTCCTCGAAAAGTAACAATGTAACACAAATCAGTTCTCCGAAACCAAATGTGTAAAGGTAGTTCTTTTTTTATAAAAAAACTTACACATACAATCCCTGATTTTTAACTTCAGTCGCAAAATAGGTCACCGAGGACTAACTATGTAACATAAACTAGTTCTCAGGGACCAAACAAGAAACAAAAAGTTACTAAACCGTCCCTTAAAACTACCTTTTATTGCGAAAATCATATCTATGTTAATCCCATAAATTATCCCTGTCTTTTAACGTTCGTTATGAAATCCATCCCTAAAGACCAACCATGTAAGAGAAATTTACATATTGGTCCCTGTGGTTTACCCGATTTGCACAAATCACCCCTTAACTTTTATTTATTGTGAAAATAAATATTTTCATATACACTCCTTACAGCTCGAATTACGTATTTCGTCGCTAAATACAATTTTTGTAACATAAATAAACATAAATCGTTGTTTATGTATGGTACGTAAAACGAGGATTTAGGTGAGTGCGATGGTGATGATCGTATGCTCGATTTCTCACGTTCGGTAAGGACCTCGAGATACGATTGATTATCTTTAGCCAGGGTGGCACTTACATACGATGGTTTAGTGTGTGTGTTGTGTGTGTAAAAACGAAGAAGATAGCTTATGATAGCTTGGATCTTTATCACCAAATGCACCGGTATTTATAGAGATGCATTTGAGGTTGTGTGCATCACGCCGACGTGATTCAGCGATCATGGGTGATCCGATCGTCATGGATGGACTACGTGGTGATCATCCTATGGTGGAGAGAAGAATGACAAATGACGTAACATCCTTGGCTCAGGTGGGTATTGGGATCTTCGACAAGATCTTCATGTATTAGCAAAATCCCCACGGCACTACCTCTGAGCGAATAAGGTAGGTACACGTGGCATTTAGCATGTAACAGTTTTTGAGATAAGTTCCAGGTCAGTCCTTTCCCCAGAGTTTAGCTCTCCAGGTAAGGATACTCGTATCTGGCCAATGTTTTCCTGGAAGTTGATCTTCTAGGCGATGACTACTGGGCTTTCGACCTTGTGGGCCGGTTATAGTTGTATGGGCTTTAGCTATTTGGGCTAAAACTCCTTTACGCTATCAAGTCCCCCAGTTCATTGCTATATTATATTCATATGATGTGATGACAGACTATGTTGTCCTCGATGCCTTTTGTCTTTTGCCAATGATGGGACGTTTCCCAATCTAAGTTGACTATTTGGCCTGGGAAAACCAATTTGCTCATGTACAATTGTCGTTATGTGCGTAATATTCCCCACGTGTCAGTGACATTAATTGCAGACCCTATACTGTCTTTCCAGGCCTGATGGCCTGGAATTTCTGACTTGGCTGTTTTTTAGCCGAAATATTCTCTTTCCACCTTGATTGTCGTGATAATCGTTTCAAATTTTTGAAATTCGCACGTCCGTTTTGCTTGGCGGCCATGCGTGTGTCCCTTTTACCGCCCTTCCTCTTTTACCGGGCTTTGTGGGTCTGCTTTGTTGCACGTGTCCTAGTGCGTGTTTTATAAGTGTTGGACACGTCTCTTGATCCCACAAAAGATTTAAGGTATTTAAATTGAAAAAAAACCCTTTAAGTTTCTTCTTACTTTTTGTTCACGTTTTCATAACTCTTTTCGTTGAATTTTTCTGCCATTTTTGCTTCTAGATCCTTTGCCATTTGTCTTGTTTGGCCATTTTTAATCTGTTTACTCGTCCAAGCATGACCTACAACAATCTGTGTTTTGATCATGATGATATTTTGGATGATGACGAGGCGCTTGTGCATCATCTAAGTATGTAATCGCGTTTTTGCCTTTTGTTCTTGGGTTATGATCCTATAGAAAGAGGGAAAATTTAGAAAGTATAAAAAGTCACCACATGATGACAAGTGTACCCCTTCTACTTTTGCCATTTTTTTGCGCTATCTTAACTTTTAACTAATGGACATTGTAATCTAACTGATAAACATTGTGATCTAACTGATGAACATTCTTCTAACAAAAAAAAGGTTCTTCAAAAAGAAAACTAATGAACAGCGTGATCTAAATGATGAACATTGTGATAACAAAAAATGTAATAGTTTTTTAAAAATAAAACTGATTAGCAACGTGATTTAACTGATGAACAGTGTGATGTTGTTAATCAAATAAAACCAATGATTGTGATAACAAAAAAAAGTCTTTTAAAAAGAAAACCGATGAAAAACGTAATCTAACTGATAAATATTGTGATGTTTTTTATCAAAGAAAACTGATGAACAAAGTTTTTCATCAATAAAATATTGTTCATGATATTTTTAAAAGTTGTTTATATGTGATTTCAAATATTAAATATCAATAACTAAAGTTTTGCATAAAAGAATAAGCATTTATGATGATAAACTTTAAAAGTAAAATATCAAAGAAAAGAACCCATTGAGAAATTCATCAAACATCTTGTAGATATTTTTATCACCCCTTAAATTTTTTGGAAGAAAAAAAATGAGAAACCACAAATAATGAAAAATGGCCACGAGTTTTAGTTTTATTTATCTTAAGTTATAATAAAAACTTGAGAAAAGAAAAATAAAGAACCTATCTCGAATTGAAGATATTAGATCTCGAATTGGAAAAAAATAAGAGATTGAATAGATATAATTAATCATGAATTGAAGTGATTAAATCTTGAATTAAAGCATTATACCATACTCTTGTGGGGGAAAGATGTATTACGTAGTTGATTAAGAAAGGGAAGGAAGATGGAGGGAAAAAAAGAGGGAGAAGTGAGCACACGTGTTGAAAGCTGCTGACTTTTTATACTTTTATTTTTGTTTCAACTTTTTATTTGAGCGCTTACCTTTGTTCTTTGATTTCTCTTTTTTTTCTTTTTCTGCATTTGTCTTTTTAGTCGCCTTTTAGCCATTTTCTTTAATTAATAATGACTCATGTGTGACCGACCACAAACTAGAGCTTTTTAGGAAGAAATTTCCTAGATTGACGATTTTAATCCCCTTATTCCTCGTAAAGAGGATCGTGCCAACATACCACAAGAACCTAGCACCGTAGATTGTATCTTGAATATGTTATCCATTGCAACCGTAGATTTCCCATGCACCCCTTCTATTGATTGTTGCTCGATTTCTATGGCATTTTCGTTTCGTAGCTGCATCCGAGTGGGGTGCAAATGATTACGACCTTCATCCTTCTATGTTATAGCCTGAATTCCTAGGCCAATGTTGCAGTATTTTGTGCTTTTTTCTACCTGAAACCTTGTAATTCCTAGTGGAACGTAGATGACAACAACAAATAGTCCTGAATATTAAGTGTCAATTTCCCCCGTTAATGCTCGTTATTTATATCATTTATATGGATTTACTCTTGTTTTCCATTGTTTTCCACTTTCAGGTAAATTACGAGCATTGGAGCTAAAGAGACGCGGAAATAGAAACATTACTAAAGATTTATCATAGTATGCTTATTTTGAAGAAGTTACGGCGTAACTCGTCTCTCACATTACGCCGTAACTATTGCGTGACCCTGAAGTCCAACTTATTAAGAGGTTAAGGCGTAACTCTTCCCAAAGATTACGACGTAACTCCATTAGGTCAAAAGAGGTTCCACGCCGCTGATACTTACGCTGTAACTACTGCATCACTTACGATGTAACCGAGTTTATTGAAGACTACGGCGTAACCACTTATAAGGTTACGCCATAACTAGCAGATCTAGTGCTTTTACGGAGAAATGGAAGGTTATGGCGTAACTCCTCTTTTGGTTACGCCGTAACCCAGACCTGGCCTATAAATACCCCACGAATTCCAGCATTTCAAAGCATCCCATTCCACACACAACACTCTGAGAATGTGGAAAAAAGCTCAAGGAAGGTCTAGGGAAGCATACGGAGCTGTTTCCAAGGGAGAAGTCACGCCATTACGATAAGCTCTAGCGTTTATTATTTCTTTTACTTTCAATTCATGTGTTTCGTACCTTTGAATATTGAATTGATGTGCATGATTAATATGAGCGGCTAAGCACCCTTTGGTGCTAGCCTAGTTATGATTCCTTAATTGTTTTGTTTGCGTTTACTTTTACTTCCGTACAATTATTTCTAAGTGTATGCATGCATAGTTCTTTGGTAGTCACCCCTGGTTCGGTAGTTTTGAATGGCAGTAGAGGCCAATTGCCTAGGAGATATGACCAACTGACCCTAGGTGAGCGTACTGAGATGGGAAGGGTAAGATATGACCAACTGACGACCCTTTCTACTTGTGCGATTTGACCAACTGATCATTAATTGTTTAGATGAACTTAAGAATTGGGGGGTGTAGTGTCTAAGTTCCTAACGGCCGGGCACTCACTATTTAGAATCTAGCATGTAGCGGTACTTAATGACTCGGCTTAGGGGACCAGGAACAACAGGACTTATGATGGTGCGCCTGATTTCTCCTGTGGTGGCATCATTGCTGATAGGTTAGGGCGAATTGACCAAATGTTGTCCTCTCGAATTTGACCCCACCTGAAGTAATTGGAAGTAGGTAGACGTAGACATAACTAGCTAGGAGGATTGACTAGGTTAGCACCACTATACCTCTTTTGATTTCCTTCTACCATTTATTTGCTTTTATATTCTGCATTAGTAGTTTAATTAATTAAATACCTTTTGAAACCATTATAATTCTGTGACAATTAGACTTAGTAATTATCCGACACACATAGCTCTTGGGACGACCTCGGCTTTACCATTTACTACACTACACACGACCGGGTACACTGCCCATTAGTGCATTATGGTAGACCATAGGTATAGCGAGACACTATAAATATTAAGACCTGGTCAGTAAAACCTGCATCAAGTTTTTGGCGCCGCTGCCGGGGAGCTATATTAGGATTAATATTGAGTCTTTCATTTCATTTTTAGACTTTTCTCACGATCATATTTTAAGTTTCAGATACCATGGAAGTTGTTAACATCGATGACCTCAGTTGACTAGAGCAGATCAAGGGCCGGGTCTCGTAAGACCGGCAATCGGAGCGGATGTTCGTTTCGAGATTAAAGACCAATTTATGAGGGAGCTTCGCGCTAACCCTTTTTCAGGAAACAAGGACGAAGACGCATATGAGCACGTTGAAAATGTCCTATACATCGCTAGCCTTTTCAACATTCCGGGCGTGTCTCATGATGTTGTTATGCTCAGGGTCTTCCCAATGACTCTCACTGGAGCAGCCAGAAGATGGATCGAAAGATTGCCCGCCGGGGCAGTTAATACTTGGGCGCTACTAAAGAAACACTTTATTCAAAGATATTGCCCGCCATCAAAGATTTCTAATCAACTCTTGTAGATCCATAATTTCAAACAAGAAGACGATGAAACTCTGTATCAAGCTTGGGACAGATACAACGATCTTCTTTATAAGTGTCCTACCAATAATCTAAATAACTAGCAGAAGGTCAATATTTTCTACAAAGGAATAAATGTAGCTACAAGACAGATGCTGGACTATCAAGGACCTATCCCAAACATGACTCCTACTACTGCAATTGAAGCCATTCAAAAAATAGCGGACCACTCTAAAAAATGGCATGACGGGGGGTGCAGCCTTAGCCCGAAGACCAAGACGATAAGCATTGCTTCCATTTCCAGCAAATTGGAAAACCTTGGAAGAGATATGAGGGAACTCCGGGAAAGTGTTCGTGCTATTCGTTGCAACAACAATGATGACTGGGATCTGCCCAGAAATTTTCCTATAAATGACATAAAACCCCGAATTGAGAAGGTTAATTATGGAGAAGGGATATCGTTCTATAAAGACCACTCCAAAGCAAGAGCTTCTTCACTCGAAAAATCAATAAAAAATTATCTTTACGAAGATAACAAACGGCAAGCCAACAGAAACGCACTATTCAAAAGATTCCAGGACTCCAGAAATACTCTTTTGGGACAGCATATGGAGGACGACAAGAAATTAATAGATGATGTTATCCCAAACAATTCATTGGATGATTGTTCCTGTAATGCCATATACTCTAACAATGGAAAACCTCTCTACACCCCTTTCCGATACAATGAAGAGGAGCCCTTAGAATCACAAATACTAGATGAAGCCTTATGCAATAAGACAAGTTTGCCTGAGGACAAAACACAATCTAATGACGAAGCAGGGACTGGAAACGAAGTTAAATTAAACGCCAGATGCTCTGCAGTCATCCTTAATCAAATCCCTCTCAAGGAAAAGGACCCAGGAAGTTTCATTCTCCCTTGCTCTATTAATAATTTACATAATATAAATGCTTTAGCTGATTTAGGGGCTAGTATTAGTATTATGCCTTTCTCTATGTGTAAAAGGTTGAATTTAGGACCCATTAAACCCCTTTGCATGACCATTGAAATGGCTGATAGGACAGTTAGCATACCTAGAGGAATTGTTGAGAATGTGCTTATCAAAATTAATAAATTCACTCTCCCTGTTGATTTTGTCATTTTAGACATGGAAGAAGACCTCGACATTCCTTTAATTTTAGGAAGACCCCTTCTAGCTACTGCTCATGCTAAGATTAATGTTTTCGAAAAAATCATCACCTTAAAAATAAACGATAGAAAGCTTACACTAAATATGGATGACGTGGGCAAGTGTCACCCAGTCGAATCCGTTTGTGTTATCAAAAAAGGAAAAAACAAAATTACTCCTCCTTCCATCACAAATATGCACTGCGCTTCTAATCATCGTAACATGCAGGATAGAACACAGCGCGACGACACATCAAATAATACGAAGAACGGGTCCAACAAAACATGGCACGAAGTTCAAAAGGTAGATTACAAACACCTCCCCAAATTGAAATATCATTGGTGTCGGGCCGTCCCTATTGACCACGATAAAGGATTTGATCTATGGGCTTCATGCAACCCTTACTCAGAAATCTGTGACAGGGGACAAGACAAGGAAAGGACAAAAAACAACAAATATTTATGGTCTTCAACCAATGACAAGGAGATAACATTTGAAGTTTGGATAAGGATTCATTATGGAGAAGTTAGCAACGATGATAAAAAGAAAATATGGACTGATCCTTGCCTCAACCAAAACAATAATCACGAGTCAACAACAACTGGCCAGAGAGTCGTTGGTCAAAAGCATTGGTGTGAAACGATCAAAACTTCTAATGATGATTCTTGGGCCTCATGTGATCCTTACGAAAACTTCTGTAATGGAGGAATTAATACAAAACGAGTCAGGACTGACAAATTTCTTTGGACTTCTACAACTGACCATAAACGCACCAAGGTACAATGGACAGGCAAACTAAGATTTAATGACTGGGTAAAAATCAAGTATGGAAGAGTAGATTCATCCACTAAAAACAAAATCTGGAAGGACTGCATAAAAGAAGATAATCCTGACACTCTTCAAGGTACTGGTGACGCAGCAGTCGATAACGTGCCTAACGTAAGAAATGATTGCAGTTGCAGGATTGAAGACAATTCTTTTGAACCTAAAGACTATTGCATTAAAGGAACCACTGACAATGAACCACGACATAAGGTATGTATGACTCACATTGATGATGAAGAGTATGAACAGAATAGATGCAAACTACTTGGGATCCAATATAGAAAACCTCCTCCTATTGTCACCGAAAGGTTCGTATTCACTAGGTATTCCTTAGGACGAGATGAAAAGTTTTGCAAGGTCTCAAAGAAGGAAATCAAGGAATTCCACCGCACAACCCCCAATGTCACCTGGATCCGGAATAACTTAATGAAGGATATTAAAGAAGTAGGGCAAGCTCAAAGGCCCCCATAGGATCCCCGCGGCCCTGAGTCTAACTTAAAGACTCGTAAATAAAGAAAAGTGCTCTTTCGGGAGACAACCCGAATTATCCGTTTCTTTTGTTTTTATTTTCTTTCTGTTGGGTTTTGTGTTTTCTAACCATTTTGCAGGAAATGAGGAACTAATTGTTGTTGCAGTTGCTGATCTGAACAGATTTACGGCGTGACTCATCTTGGTGATTACGCCGTAACCAACATTTTAGCAGCAAAATACTAGACGCATTACCAATTATGGCGTAATTCCATATCAGTGGTTACGCTGTAACTGCTCGCCTTACAGCTCATACCAGGTTTTTCCAGTTACGGCGTAACTCTCTCATAGGAGTTACGACGTAACTCTCCTCTGCTTTAATTCTTTCATTTTAAAACACAGTAACCTTGTATTAGTTTTTAAATGAACTTTGTGGGTGTGTTCCCTGTAACCCTCACGAGACTTCACTCATCCACTTGGGACACCAAGTGGTTTGAAAGGCTTGTTGCATTCGCTAAATGCAACCGTGATTCCTACGAAAGTGAGTTAGGTTTGTTTTTCATTTTTTTTCTTCTTTTTAGAATTATGCTTGTCGATATTGTGATTTCAGGGATTGAAGTTTTTTCATGACGCTTAAACGAAGGCACGGTTCTTTCTCGTGGGCCTTCTTCATTTTGGAGCAAATTTCAGGGAAGTTCTCGCTCTAATTATACCTTTCTCTTCACCTTTATTTTAATGCCTAGTACAAAAGGGACTTTGTACAATTCAAGTGGGGGGGCGGGAGTAGAATTATCTCTTGAACTTTATTTCGCCCTCATTTTTCTAGTTTATTTTGAAAAATTATGCCATTTTGAAAATTTTGACATGTTTTTCCGAACCTAACTAGATTAGACCTTAGCCGAGCACATACAACCCTTGACATTACATGGTGAGATTAGCCTTATCCGTTTCCAATATTTTACCCCAAATCCACCAAATTATGAGTGTGTTGGTAGCTTGTAAACTTTAGAACTTGGCCTTTGCATCATTTCGAGACCATAGACGAGGTATGTTGAGTTAGCTCGATGTATTTGGACTTTTTAGTTTTAGAAGGCAATATTATAGGATTATCACCCAAACAGCCTACTATTGAGAGTCTATCGATTAGTCACCTCGACTTTTCGACCCCCATGTGAAACCCTTTTGTTGCACTCCCCTTTAGTGCAAGATACCCCTAGATACACCTTTCTGAGCCATTCCTTTCATTTTGTCAACCCAATATATTATTTTGTTACACCTATACACCTTAGCCTACCCTGTAGTCTTTATTTGTAATTGGGAAGTCATCATTTGCCTAAGTTCAAGGTTCAAGTGGAAAGGTTTGGAAATCACGCTTTCATCGACAACAATTATAAAGATCATTGAAGACTCCCCAAATTCCCATTGTTCATCTCAAGTGGGGGGATGTTATGTTATTATGTTATGTTGAAAAAAAAATGATTCGAAAAAAAAAAGTTGATTGGGTTATGATATTGTAAAGTGCGATGTTATAAGCACTATAGTATGGGCTTTATTTTTTAGTATCGAGGAGGCCACCTCGGTCACATTAGAAGATTGGAGTTGGAGTTATACCAACTGAAGAAGAAAAGGTAGTGTGCCCATCACGACGTCCTCTAATGACACATCTACGTTGCATTTCATGATCTGGTCTCTAGACTTCTAAGCTTGAACTTTGGGTGGACGGTAAGTGGTGATGACTTATTTATAGATTTAGACTACCTGCTTGTTTTTCATTTTACACCAATTATATATCCCATGTCTTATCCTACCCTTTAGTCATGAAGCGTGTCTAGGTGATGCAGCGAGCAATCTTTGGTGTCTTGGCCATGGATTTGGTCATGTATCATTGATTTTGTCCATTTCACCATGACATGTTAGTAATGACGAGTCACCCCTTAACCTTTGTCATGCCTACCCATATTGCCTTCGAGAATTGTTTAGCCCTTAACTCTAGTGGTGGAGATTTATGTAACCGCCAAGCTTATGATATAATACATGATATGACTGTGCGATTGAGTGATCACCCTGAAATTGACACTTAGAATAGTTGAGAGATTTGAGTGTTTATTCCCCTTTCATGAGGTGTTCGGCTTTGTTTTATTCTAGCATAAGGGATTTGTAAACTCGTATTTTCCAGGTTTTGGGAGATATCTTTTTAGGAATCTATCTAATAAGGTCTACTTGAGGGCAAGTAGAGTTCAAGTGGGGGGATATTTGATAACATCAAATAGTCCTGAATATTAAGTGTCAATTTCCCCCGTTAATGCTCGTTATTTATATCATTTATATGGATTTACGCTTGTTTTCCATTGTTTTCCACTTTCAGGTAAATTACGAGCATTGGAGCTAAAGAGACGCGAAAATGGAAACATTACTAAAGATTTATCACAGTATGCTTATTTTGAAGAAGTTACGGCGTAACTCGTCTCTCACATTACGCCGTAACTATTGCGTGACCCTGAAGTCCAACTTATCAAGAGGTTATGGCGTAAATCTTCCCAAAGATTACGACGTAACTCCATTAGGTCAAAAGAGGTTCCACGCCGCTGATACTTACGCCGTAACTACTGCATCACTTATGACGTAACCGAGTTTATTGAAGACTACGGCGTAACACTTATAAGGTTACGCCGTAACTAGCAGATCTAGTGCATTTACGGAGAAATAGAAGGTTACGGCGTAACTCCTCTTTTGGTTACGCCGTAACCCAGACCTGGCCTATAAATACCCCACGAATTCCAGCATTTCAAAGCATCCCATTCCACACACAACACTCTGAGAACGTGGGAAAAAGCTCAAGGGAGGTCTAGGGAAGCATACGGAGCTGTTTCCAAGGGAGAAGTCACGCCATTACGATAAGCTCTAGCGTTTATTATTTCTTTTACTTTCAATTCATGTGTTTCGTACCTTTGAATATTGAATTGATGTGCATGATTAATATGAGCGGCTAAGCACCCTTTGGTGCTAGCCTAGTTATGATTCCTTAATTGTTTTGTTTGCGTTTACTTTTACTTCCGAACAGTTATTTCTAAGTGTATGCATGCATAGTTCTTTGGTAGTCACCCCTGGTTCGGTAGTTTTGAATGGCAGTAGAGGCCAATTGCCTAGGAGATATGACCAACTGACCCTAGGTGAGCGGACTGAGACGGGAAGGGTAAGATATGACCAACTGACGACCCTTTCTACTTGTGCGATTTGACCAACTGATCACCTATTGTTTGGATGAACTTAAGAATTGGGGGGTGTAGTGTCTAAGTTCCTAACGGTCGGGCACTCACTATTTAGAATCTAGCATGTAGCGGTACTTAATGACTCGGCTTAGGGGACCAGGAACAACAGGACTTATGACGGTACGCCTGATTTCTCCTGTGGTGGCATCTTTGCTGATAGGTTAGGGCGAATTGACCAAATGCTGTCCTCTCGAATTTGACCCCACCTGAAGTAATTGGAAGTAGGTAGACGTAGACATAACTAGCTAGGAGGATTGACTAGGTTAGCACCACTATACCTCTATTGATTTCCTTCTACCATTTATTTGCTTTTATATTCTGCATTAGTAGTTTAATTAATTAAATACCTTTTGAAACCATTATAATTCTGTGACAATTAGACTTAGTAATTATCCGACACACATAGCTCTTGGGACGACCTCGGCTTTACCATTTACTACACTACACACGACCGGGTACACTGCCCATTAGTGCATTAGGGTAGACCATAGGTATAGCGAGACACTATAAATATTAAGACCTGGTCAGTAAAACCTGCATCAGTAGAGAAAATAAGGTCTGAGAAAGGGTTGAGGACGGAGGCTACCTTCATAGGCTTTCATGGGTGGCACAACTGGATTTGGATAAGAGTTGTAGGAGATAATGTGCCCACCAATTTGACTGGCTAGAGTAGCCAAGTTAATGATGATAAAACCACACCTCTGCCTCTCTCAGCTGGTGATATAAGGAGGTTGTATTATGCCCTCGGCACTAAAGTTGTATACCATAGATCTTTCCATGAAGAGGACTTGGTACAATCTCAAATGAGTACTCAATGGAAAGCAGGCTTTGCATCAATGCTCAACTGGGATGGCGTTGGTAAATAGTCTCCTCATGCATGTATTTGTTTATGAAATCTGTCTTTCAATGAGGCCCCAATTTTTTGGTTTTGCAGTGATGGATATTGACTAGTACACGACTCACCCAAATGATGGGCATTTGAATGTCACTAGTGTATTTGGCATGCATCTCGAAGACGATGTTGTTCATATTGCTTATAGGGGTGCACTAGGTGCTGAAATTTATGCTGGAAATTAGCCTGATGCCCAATTGGTGGATCGGCATGTTGCTCAGGCAAATGTCCAAGTGGAGAATACATCTGACTGGTCAGCTTAGTGTGCAGGAAACAACTCAGCCTGTTAAGCAGGTTAATGTTCAGGCGGGTGTCTCTTCTGTCACTCAGTCGAATAATCAAGCTCGGACTTCTAGGGTTCTAGGATCGACTTCGATTCCAGTGCCTATTATTGAGGCTCCTCGTTTGAATACAATCCCTTTGAGGCCGAATGTTGTCATTACGCAAGGTCAATTGAGTGGAAGATTGTTCTTGGCTCATGCTAAGCAAGAGGAAGAGGAAGAAGAACAAGAGAAAAAAGTTGCGATATCCTTTGTTCGCAGAAAAATAAAGTTAGGTGTTGGTACCTCTGGTACCCCTGATGCTGGTGAGACCTCCATCCCTGTTAGGAATGACGATTGTGATAGTTATTCTGATGCTGAAATTTATTATCCTCCATTAAAAATTCATCTGTCTTATTATCGTTCTTTCAGATAATGATGAGGATGAGAATGCCAGTCAAGGAGGAGGAGAACAACATCCTCACAAGACTACACGGATGAAGAGGAGTGCTAGGCATGCGCTTAAGTAAAATTCGCCTGCTGAAGGTACTCCTCTCCACATTGTATATTTTTTATAAGTTTTTATTACCTTTTGATTATAAGTGTTTATTATCTTTGTGTAGATGCAGGTGATACTACGGTGATAGCTCCTGGTCAGGAGAGTGTCGGGGGAGTCTGTTTGAAGTTTGAGACATCCCTTAGGCTGGATAACCTGTTTATTGATCCTTCTTCTTGAAGGGTTACCTGGCTGCTATTGTTCCTCCAATCAGGAATTTTGAGTATGGGACTCGATCTCGAGATGAGAATTGCCATGTCATGGATTGTTGCCTTACTGGTCTTATCCCCGAAAATCATTGTCTACTAGAAGGGGCTGAAATGGCTGAATCAACCTCAACCCAAGCATGTGTTGGTCAGAATATGTTGGAGAGCATTGAGAAAAAGTCAGTGGAGTTAAGGCAAAGGTTAGAGGGTGAAAAGCTAACTTTGGAGCGTGAAAAGTCAGCTTTGCAACATGAGAATTCGAACTTGAAGCGTGTAAAAGCTCCCTTATGCTTGAAAGAAATAAGTATGCATATCAAGTTAGTTAGCTGTAAGATAAGGTAAGGTTAGTTGAGTTTTAGCATGATTGGATGAGCCTACCTGAAGTAGCTTAGGCCACTGCCCAGGTAGAGGCTTCCAAGATTAATACTGAAAGGCAGGTTGGCTGCCTGATAGGGTTTTTGAATGAGGAAAAAAATAAGGTGACTAGGCTGGAGTCTGAGTTACCTCAAGCTAAGGAGACTGCTAGGAGGTCTAAGGCTCATGTAGCATACTTTTTGAAAGAAAAGAAAGCCGTGATTAAGTTCGTACCTAGTTTCCTTCCCGTTTGTATAGCTCCAGAGAGTTTGGGGAGGCTTTTGCAAGGGCTTAGAGATTTTCTATTAATCTTGGTGCTATCAGGTTTTTACGTGATATGAAACTTGAGTATCTGAACCTTCCCATTACAGAGGATGATCCAGGTTTAATATTGGGCCCGAGGAAGCTCAGAAGAATTTGGATGAAGCTGGTAAGAATTTTATCATGATTGGATGAGCCTACCTGAAGGACCTTGTTGTTGACTTTACCAAATCCTTAAATGATTTGAAGGCAATTATTCCTCCCGATTGTCCTCTTCCGTCATCTGTTGCTTCCTCTTCTTGTTAAGCTAGGGATTGATCCTTTGTAGTTTATGTTGATATGTTTATATACAAAACGTTAACTGTAACTTTTTCTCGGTATGTATTAGGGCTTACCTTGGATGTATATCTAATTTTTGTGCCTTTGATGTTTTTTGAACTTGTTGATATGTTAAAGAAATCTGATCCTTTGATCTTTGATATCCTCAAGTGTTTCCTAAGGAAAGTGGTGAATAGAGATTCACTGCATGTTTTTATTTATTTTTTATTTTTATTTTTTTTCTATAGAGATTTCTTGTGACCTATGTTTTATTATTTTTGTGGAGTTCATTAATGTTGAGTTTAGGCTAGTATATTTAGTGATCAATTAAATATGTTTGGCCTCTGATTAGTATAACGATATGTTCTCCATTCGAATAATTAGAACTATAAGTTATGGTTTTGTTTTCTGTTTGAATGTCTCAGGCACCTCTCAAATTCCTGATACCTGTTGTACGTGCATGTTAATACTTGATGTATATGTTGTCATTTACTTGTGAACAACATTTCATGTCTTAGTCACTTATCACGTAACTAACTATGAGGATGCGAAAAACATGGCGTTATACATCAAGTATTACCACATACCCAAGGGTTATGCCTTCTTTTTACAAGTCAATGGAATCTTTATGCTCAAAATATCGATTCAAGTAGTCATTTATTCAGTACCTCCCAAGGTACAAGAACTGCCATTTTAACCCTTCTCGGGGGATTCCATCCACAAATCCAAACTTTATGGCTGACTGATATGGCACATCACCGTTTAGCTATTGCATTTATTTTTCACATCGCTGGGCATATGTATAGAAATAATTTTGGGATTGGGCACAGTTTGAAAGATCTTTTAGATGAAAATATCCCTTTAGGAGGGAGGTTCGGGCGATTTCTTAGAGTCGGAGAAAGATCTCTCATCCGATCATCTTGAATACGAAGTGTTGGTACTAAACTAGAAGCAAATTGGAAGTAAGGTACACGTGCACTTGTGTGGCTAGGGTTGCTTTACTGTGCTCCAACTCTGGTACATGCAAGTTGTTTTCTTCGCTCTCGGTGAATCCTTATCTTCCCAAGGGTTTTCCCGCTTTGCTTTAGCTCAAATTACTCATGACTAAGCGTGGTTGAGTACTTCAGTCAGCTCGAAGGTTACACTTTGCAAGTATGTTGAAGAAATACTATGAGTGTATCTGATAAGTGCAACTGGTTCGTCTGCATGGCTTAAGATGATAAGTCATTTTCAGAGACCTAAGGGCATTTGTCAGTCCTTGAGGTCTCAGGGGTTTGTCACTTCTCTGCCCTTTGTTTTAGCTGACTCCGATATCAGGTTACAAAGATTTCATTCAGTTTTGGACTTTGTCTTTTGCAAAGCAAGACTGTTGTAGCTGAGAAGATATACAACACATCTGAAGTGTTTATCCTCAGATATGTCAATACTCAGTGAGTCCCCTTAAACCTTTGTTCTTCTATTCAGTACGTGTTGACTCTATCAGAGAGAGAGAGAGAATTGGATCTGTGACATGATCATATATCCTTAACTTAGGCTGATTTAATGTTTCAAATACTTGTGAGGGATAATTTGGTTAGAATTTTACCCAACAATCTCCCCTTATTTAAACATAAATTTAGCCTAAGTTTTATCAAAAGTAAGTGAGCATAACGGCTTCTTCTTACGTTCTGATTTACAATCAAGACTGAAGATCTAAATATCTGATTCTAAGTTGGGCTAAGTTTATCAGAGGTAAGTGAGGAAACAATCTTCTTCTTACTCTCTGACTTACACCAAGTTTATATGTATCTATTCTAGTGGTCTAAATCTATCAGAGGTAAGTGAGCAAACATGCTTCTTCTTACACTCTGATTTACAACCAATAATCTACATATAATTAAATAGATGTCTGATTTCTTTAGTGTTCTTCAGATGCTTGGCTTTATCCTTAAGCTATGTCTTGGGTCTTGTATGTTACAAGGAGTCTCAAGTCTTGGAGCTTCTCATTGAAAAAGATGTCAGGCTTTTCTCTTGATTGGAACCTAATCCTCCATTTTAAGGGTTGTGTCCTTTTGGTCTCAGATTTTGGTAATATCAGAGACCAATAGAAGGATCAGGTCATGAGGTATGAGACTAGTAGTTTTTACTAGGTCTTCAGGGGTCAAGGACAGTTTTGGAATCAGTCTTGATGAACTTGGTTCAGAGAAAGGGTTTGTGTTTGAGTGTAAAGTTGATAATAGTAACTAGTATGCTATACAGCTTCACATTTACAGACACAAATGATGTAGGTATCATTTCATCATCATATCCCTAATCTTCATGTATCTTCTAATCCTCTTCAATCCCTGATGTATCAGTGGCCCGGGTTGAGGTGTCAGTTGTGCTGCTTGTGCCTTCTTACCCTTGGTCAACTTCCGCATTAATATCCCTGAGTTACAACTCATACCTTTTTACATAAGAGAGTAGAGCAATAGGAATTTCTATGTTGTTTCTCTGATGTTACTGAAGCAAAACATTCTTAGAAGCTTGAAAAAATGTTCAAGTTTAGGAAAGTCTTTTGCATTCAGTAGTCTTTCTATCCTATGTAAGATCAGCTGATTTGAGTCAACTATACCTTGTTATTTGTCTCCTTTTACATGAGTGTAGGAATAGCCTAAGGTCATTAGCAATGAAGAATAATAGCAGTGTTATTATTCTTTGTTGCTAGTGCCTTCAGGTGCGACTTTCAGATGTATCAGGAACTGTTCTTGATTTGACACTCCCTGATGAACCTGTTGCACATCTTCTGAAGATACATCTTCATTCTTGAGTGCCCCCGTTTTCCACATACTTCTTTCTCTCCATTTTGCATAATTGTGCCTTGCTTCTAATCTTCCATGTGTAGCTCCTGAGAGCTACCACATCACCTCTTGCAGTATGATTGTCTCAGATACACTAAAGACTTATCTTTGAAGTGATTTATGGTGGGAATTAATAGGAAGCATTTGGAGCTTCTTGCTATGCGAAGGAGTGTGATGGTACTCATTCATATAAACAATAGGTGAAGTGAAGGAGCGTGAGGGGTTGATTTGGTGGGTCTTTTGAGGAGGATAGGGATTAAACATCATTTTCCTATGTTCAAACCCGTTTGGTATTATTATTCATCATTCAAGAACGGATTTGGATCATGGGAGTGATCCACCCGCTCTGATACCACTTGTTGGTTCAATATATTTGTGCAACACCATGAATTATAAGAACAAAAGCTTGAGCAAATAAAAATAACTTAAGTTCATTATAAATAAGGGCATGGTTACACAATCTTGACCATGATCAACTAATAATACCCATTTGTACATTACGACTGTATCGGTCTCAATTTAGAGGTTGAAGGTGAAGGCTTTTATGGGGGATAGTTGCGGAATACTATCCTTAGTAATGACAAATGCTTCTCTTCAAGTTGTGAAGAGGAAGATCCCACTTAAAAGATGAAGTATGTTCTAGAGGTGGACTCCTTACCTATCACTACTACTAACCTCCTTTTCTTAGACAAAGGGAGATACACTATTAGTAGTTACAAGAATAGTAATGACTAAACTAGAAGCAAACTGGAAGTAAGGTACACGTGCACTTGTGTGGCTAGGGTTGCTTTACTGTGCTGACAACTCTGTTACATGCAAGTTTCTTTCTCTGCTCTCGATGAATCCTTATCTTCCCAAGGGTTTTCCCGCTTTACTTTAGCTCAAATTACTCTCTCCTAATTAGCGTGGTTGAGTACTTCAGTCAGCTCGAAGGTTATACTTTGCAAGTATGTTGAAGAAATACTCTGAGTGTATCTGATAAGTGCAATTGGTTCGTCTGCATGGCTTAAGATGATAAGTCATTTTCAGAGACCTAAGGGCATTTGTCAGTCCTTGAGGTCTTAGGGGTTTGTCACTTTTCTGCCCTTTGTTTTAGCTAAAACCGATATCAGGTTACAAAGTTTTCATCCAGTTTTGGACTTTGTCTTTTGCAAATCAAGACTCTTACAGCTGAAAAGATATACAACACATCTGAGGTGTTTATCCTCAGATATGTGAACACTAAGTAAGTCCCGTTAAACCAATGTTCTTCCATTCAGTGGCCTTTCACTCTGACTTCTCTGAGGTTTTCTCAAAGGTGTTTCACCGTTGAATCATTTGGATAGCTGATAACGCTCAGATTGTACATGTTTTCAGTAGCATTATTCGTGCTTTTGTATATGTAATTTGGTTATATTCATATGTTTTTAGTGCTTAATCGCATCAAAAGATGTTTGTCTAGTATTTATAACCGAGTGTAGGGAAACGGAAGGAAAAGTTAAAGAATGTTCAATAAAAGAAGATTTCCGTTTCATTGAAGCATGTCAAGTACAAGTCAGCATTTCAAGTATCGTAGAAGATCAAGTTGAATGAAGAACCAAGTTCCATGAGCCAGAATCAAGCAAAAAGTCCAAGTTCCGTCCTTCAGGAAGACCAGCCGATCGGTTGCTCTCACAACCGATTCGGCTGGAAAAATGCCAATTTGGACCATTGAAGACGGACCAGCCGATCGGTCGTAGCCCGCAACCGATTCGGCTGGGTAGGTGTCAAATGACCAACCGATCGGCTGAACAAGGTACCGATCGGCTGGAGAGGCCTGTTCTGATATTTCTTCATCACTAAGATTCCCCATTGCATCCAAACGTTTCTAGGTCCTTCCCTTGGTGTATTCTAGTCCCTTCCTAACTCCTTGGAGGCCAAGTTCAACATTTAATACCCTAGGCCTTGGAACTAGTATAAATAGAGACCTCTTGTGAGCATTTGAGAACACACACTTCAATACAACTCTCTACTCATCAAACACATCCCTTTTAGCTCTCAAATTCGTCATTAGAAGTCCATGAAAGTTTGGAGGTCCAAGAAGTCAACATTTGGAGATCAAACCCCTAAGAAGTCAACACCAATACTTTGGGAATCATTACTCAATCATTTGTAATCTTATTCTAATCATTGTAAGACTCTTAATCAAGTTTTCTAATGTTCAAAGTTATGAGTTTATGTTTATGTTTGCTATGAGTGGCTAGTTTCTTTATGCACTTGCTTAAATGATGTTGATTATCTTATGATTAGTTTATGATTGTGTTAACATGTTTTAATTCAATTTCAAGTTGATTCTAAGATCCAATTGTGCTTAAGTTTCATAGTGACATTTGTTAATCAAGTTTGACTAGTTGTTAGTAATTATAAAGGTCGAAAGAACTTATTGTTATTCAACTAGTTATAATCATTTTGTCTATGGATGATTGTTTTTACCCATTATTCTTGATTAAACAAAGAAACTAAAGTGTGGTTGTAATAAGAACGCTTTTGATTATCAAGTTGGATTGATTGGAAACATCTAAAAAGGTCGTAAGATTAGTTGTTTACAATCAATTGTAACCTTTTGTATTGACCATTTCTTAAGCAAATTTGATATGACAAAAAGATGTTTTTGTGTTTAAGTTTATGAAAGTAAACTTATGAAACTTGAATTGATCTTGAATTGATTGGTTAGACTTAATGCTTGTTTTTATGAACTAAAATCTTGACGAAGGTTTAACTTGTAAGAACAATAGATTAGCTCACCAACTAATTATCATAACCAACATGTTAAGAAGAGGTTAACACAATCATACTAATCAAGGATAAGAAACTAGTTTAAGAAAGTGTAGTTTTTAATTATCTGAATTTCATTATATCTATTCTCGTTATTATTTGCTTTTGGATTGCCTTGGTTGATTTTATGCTTGTTAATTTGATTCACTCACAAATCCCTGCGAACGATCCCGACTTACCTTCAAAATCTTGCTATAACGGACGAGTGCACTTGCTCGTATGTGTTATTGGTAGAATTGGTAAATCGTCTTTTATAAATTTAAAACTTGTACACACGTAGCACATCAATAGCTGATAATAATCAGCTGTGCTTTTTATTCAGTCAAAGGTAAACTTTGCTCTTTGGTTTACGTGTTGACTTTATCAGAGAGAGAGAGTTGGATCTCTGACGTGATCAGCTATCCTTAACTTAGGCTGATTTAATGTTTCAAATACTTGTGAGGGATAATTTGGTCAGAATTTGACCCACCACGAAGGGAGCTATTCACGTTTTCTTTCAAATGACAACTGCATCTTCCTGCTCTGAGGGCCTTGCATGGCAACCCTCGGTATGTAATCGACATGTTGTTAGCTTCAACTCGTTCGAATAAGAATCTGTAATTACATGTTAATACTTGATGGCGATCAGTCTATAACCTAGACAGTCGAGGCAGTTTAGTCAAAGTTGTGAGTATTATCGCTATATAGAAAAAGACAATGTTATAATGATATTCTGACAATATCAGGGAAACATATCTTAAGCTAATCACGCAAAATATATTACTAACATCACATCACTTTCTTTTAACCCATTGCGATATACATTGATGTTGTTTAAAGTCTCTTATAATACATATGAAAAGCCGAGCTTACTAAAAAAGATGCAAAAACTGCATCATGTCATTCGTTCTATCGAGTATTTGTATTGTTCTAGGTCTTGATCACTATACACGAAGCTAGGGTTGTATCGCTAAAGTGAAGATGACAAGTTTGACCAATTGAAATGCCAGATTTATGTTAAGTCTAACGACATGGGAAGGTTAGGACATTCTGTTCATTGAATCTATCGCCCAATTCGGTGATGCAGGTGTAGTGCCGGTAGTGGAGTTGTTATTTTAAAGGATTTCTTAGAATGTAATAATCAAGATTTTAAACTATGTTCATACGGTGACGTCGAATGTAAAAATAATGTATTAATGTAGTTTTACTTGTGTTATGACAAACGTGCGCATTGTAATAATCATAATAATACCATACCAAATACAACTGATAATTAAATTACAACTCAAGGATCATAAATTAACTAAAGTACAATACAATAAAATATCTAGAGCCAAAATTACATCGTTTGAAACGTAAAAGACTCAGGATACTGTGGTATGATAGTGAACAAGAATTGTTTAGATAGTTTAACAACACGCTAAAGGATGTCCATTGTTTGGAAGCAAGATCACCATATGCCATTGATGGTTATGAGGGTATGGTAGAAGTGGTAGCTCTAGTTGACCATCAGGTGTCTTTCATCACCAAAGCTTAATGGCGTGAACTAATGAGAGCTTCAAGTGAGGTGGTTGAGTGACCGCTCAACCTGGCGTGAAGTGATGAGGACCTTGACATGTGAGGTTAATGGAGAGAATGTATGCAATCTAGGAACTTTGGATTGATATTTATAGGAAACAAAACTATCAAAACATATCGTATATATGATGTCCTACAACTCATATTTCCCGAGCCCCATTTGCATGTATATATCATCATCCACCTCAGACCAACTAACTTTGAAAAAAGGATTCAAAGAGACACTACGCTTGATGACAACCCCTATCAAAGTATATCCCCATAATTCCCCTGGGACTCCTAGATATGCAAAAAGACGCAAAGACAAAAATGGAGGAGAAAGCCCTTAACTTAGGAGTTGGACGAAGTAGTGATGCAATATGTTAACGACGTGAGGTGATCAAGGCTTTTTTATAACATTTTGGATTGGATAAATAAACGCTTTTTAGGGGATCGAAATAAGAAATGGCGCATGTAGAGGTTAATGTGACTTTAACGTATATAAGTGAAAAGAAACTCAGAAAAGATTTATCGGGAAAGCAAAGCATCTAACATATTTGTATAATCGCAAATGTATCGTGGATATCGTTTACCTAATACACAGTGTCACATCAATCAATCACCAGAATCTATAAACGTTCGCATGTATCCAATTTTGTCGTTTGTTATATTGTTTGAATCGTATTTATCGATTTCTATCGTTAGTTTGAATAGTAGTTGCGAGTGTAAAAAAGTGAGCAGATAGAGTGAAAAATGGCAATTTTGGTATTTTTTTATTTTACAGTAGGAAAATTAAAAGATTACACACTTTTAAATCACGTGCGTAAAAAAATAGTATACATACTGAATACGGTCATTTTATAGATTTTGGTGGCCCCGTGCAATCACCATAAAGTGACCTTTAAACATATATAGAAAATACACGTGTATCAGTAGTGCATGAACTAATTAAACACAAATCTCATATTGTGTATATATATAATAATAATGTATGAAATTTTGTAGTTTTTCGTCAAACAGCGGCTCTATGCAACGACACCATGGACGGCCCTGATAATGAAGCACCAATTATCAAATTTGAGGGCCCTGATAATGAAGCACCACTTATCAAATTTTCCAATCAAATTCCCTGGGAGGAATGTCGGGATTGCGCTAATTCAGGGAGTAGGAAGATGTAGAAAGACTTGCATTAAATGGTAAACTGCCATTTGATTTGGGCACTCCAATTTGTTTCTTTCTTATTGGTTTCTACGTAAAAGCCTCAGTCTGACTTATTGATTCGACTTACTTTACTTTGCCACAAGCCCACGACGTCTTTTTTTGGTTGGATCAACTAGTTGTTTGAACTTTGAATGTGCTAGAAGGTTGATTATTATAACTTAAATTCGTTATAATAAAACACTTGTTGGAATAAAAAAAAAAAAAAAAAAAAAGAGAATAAAGCAACAACATATTGAAATAGTGTATTTCATTTGATTATCCCGTAGGCTATAGATGTTTTCGATGTTGGTTCTCGGCCTTGTCTGATATAGAAACATTATGTGTATATCGTTCTGAAGCAATTAGAGTCTAGCGTTTGAAATTTTTTATTTTTCTTTTTTTGGCAATGAGAGTGTAGCATTTTCGATTTTGTTTAAACGCCAGTATTTGAAACTCTACTCAAATAAGCAATGAAATGTTAATACCGGCAGTGGAAAGGAAACCCATGTTCCCCGCATTCCTTTCTTTCCAAAGAGAGTCATTAGCAGTTTAACACTTATTCTATATATTAATATATGAATGTGAAGTTTGGGTCACAAGTCATTTTATTTGACCGAATGATCGATATATTGGTTTGCAAATTTGACCTCAAGTGATAGCTGCAACAAGTCCATAAGTGATGACCCTACTTATATTCGGTTGGGTTAGTTTGGGAATAAGGTGATCATCACTATTGAAGGATTAAGACCGTAAGAAATAAAATACCTAACACAGTGAACTTTACCTAATTTAAAATTTTATGCATTATGCATCTTATATATCTTATTATATAACATCACTAGTATTACATAATTTTATTGGTTGTGTTAATCATGTTTCAAAGAATTGCAGTTTTTCTCCATTTAATAAATTTTATGGTGATTGATATAATAACAAGTTATTACCCGTGAAATGCGACATGATTGTATAAATATTTGTGTTGAAATGGTAGCTTGTATTAATCAATTACTCAACAATCAAATAGTCAATAAATCAAATAGCTAAAAGTAAATGATACTATAACATAAAAAAAACGCCAAAATGAAAATTTGATGTAGCTAGATGGTAACTTAGTATGATAACTGCCAAGTTGGCATGGTTTTCATTACAGTGCAGCTAATGGCTCTTTGTGAAAGTTCTCTGTGGTGAGCAGAGTTGGATGCTTATGACTGATATTGGATGGAAAGCTTCTTTGGTATCTGATATCGAATAGAATAGTATAATTCTGTATGGTTTTTGTTTTGATAATTCTCTGGATAATAATCCAGTAGAATTTCTGAATTGTATTGTAATTTGTTATGTTGTTATTAATATAATGATTCACCTTTTGCACCAAAAAAAACTTAGTATGATAACTCATAATTACGGTCATGATTATTGACTAAACAGCCCTTTCTCTATTTCCCTTTGCAGACTATGAACTAACTGCTCGAATGTGAACAACCTATAAAAAGTAGCATTCTTCTAATTAGATAAATATCATCAAATTTGAGGCCAGACATTGCTCTACATGATAATAATTATGCAGGTTTAAATTAGGGTTAAGTTTGTTGACACGATTAATAAAATGGTTGTGTTTGAGTAGATGTTATACTAACCCACCAACATGCGAGCTCAAATAGATCAACCCGAATACGACTCGATTGCCACATCTATTTACAGTGCCCCAAGGTGAACCCTCATACATGTCGGTCCAAAAGATATGTTTCAACATAAAATGTCTCGATCAACATTAATGTACGGTGATGTTTTTATTTATTTTTTTGAACGACAATTTTTTTCGCACCATATACCATTTATCTCACAATATATTTTACAAATGCATCTAGCGAGGCGTGAGCCCACAACCTTAAGGTTGGTGGGCAACTCACATATCATTAGACAAAAGGCCTTGCGTTGTACGATGATGTTATGTTAAGTGTTCTTTGTGTTGTTCGTTTGATTGATCCATCAATTCATAGAAAGTTTTTTCCGATCGACATTATTGGCTCCGAAACTAACTGACTGGCTCTACCTTAGGTCAGTATGTTGATCCGGAAGACTATTTGGACGTCCGGAAGTTCTTTCAATTTGATAAACTATTCTGTTAAATCTTTGGACTATGCTTCACAACTACTAAACGTACACCTGTAAGACAAGCACTCCCTTTTGTCTATTTTTTCTAGAAGACTACTATATATATTTCAACTAATTACTATTAAGCAAAAAAAACATAACTAAATTTCTTTTCAACTCCATGATTTCAGTTTCTTCATATTATGATTTATTTTCTCTGCGTGACCTACACGATTTGTTTAGGGTTTAATCCTTGCCACAAGTCATATAGAAGCTTCCTCAAGGACCTAAATTTCTATTTTATCCTTCGACTTTTTCCATCAAAGCATTCTTATCAACTCTCCTCTTGACCTTCATTTTCTTTCTTTGCATACAATAGTCTTAAATATACATCATTATAACACACATAAAAGTTCAAAAACTCAAACACCATAATCTTAAAAACAAGAAAACCTCACAAGAAAAACATTCATGTGTACATCTTTCATTTGTGGTTCGTTTAACAACCAAGAAGAAGATGACTTTGAAGTTCTTTGGCCATCCCCTATTACACCTTCAAGAAAATCAAGAAGACACAGGTTTTATTGTAGAAGTAGAAAGGAAAACAAGAACCCATATGCGAACCGTGGGCTCGACAAATTTGAAGCTCTATTGGCCGAACTTGAGGACATGAAGCAAAAGATCTTCACCCAAAAAGGGTCACACTACATTTCCTTTGTTAGGTTCGTGTACAAGAATTCCAACGATGTGAAGCCCATTATTGTAAGGTTAAGAGATCCAAGGAGACATGACAAAGATCATCATCATAAGCAAATCAACTATAAAGACACCCAAAGTTCTCCACTTCCTAAGTTGCAAGCTTCGGATAATCATCATCAAAATTTAGAACCTAGAGAGGATGTCATGAATGGTACTATGATCGAAGCACAAAAAGCTCAACATGCTAGACCGTTGATCAATCATGTCGCGGAAATTATTAGGGTTGATCAATTGAAACGAAGCTTGAAAAGGAAATTTGAAGATTGGTGGATGCCTTCATATAATTTACCTTTGTTTGTTATCATGGTCATGGTTTTCTTGACCTTTTTCGGACGATCATTGGCAATTATATGCACTTCGATCGCTTGGTACATGATTCCTACGATTGATGGAACACTTGAAAACACGACCACTAAACCAAAGAAGATGATCAAGCATGAACACTCAAGAAAACCAAGTGATATTAAAGGGACTTCGTCACCAAAAGCATTTCTGAGTGGACCCATAAATGTTGAACAAAAGCACAAGATGAAGAAGCTTATGAGTTTTTGAAGTTATTTACTTAATTACACTTTATGATTCTCCATTACATTTGTGTTTTGTTTGTTTGTTTTTTTTTTCGGTTCATTGTGTACATGCTAATTTCGTTACACTTCAAGTTGGGTTTGTAACTCCAATCTAGTAAAATGTAAATTACAAAATGCATTAGAACTAGATGTCTTTATCATTTCCTAATGTAAATAGTATTAGATTTATTGGTAGCATTAAATTAAATACAATTTGTGTGCGCTTAATTTCAAAACCTACCGGCTACCACCGATATTTAACGATAGTAATTAAATATATGGTGTGTTTTTATAATATACCTAAACACGAGTGACGTTATAGCTGAGTTCATTGGGAAAAAAAATCAAGATTGTATCATTTATCTGTGATTAACTTGCTATGGGCAGATTCTATGGTTTGTGACTTTGTGCTAATTATTGTTGGAAAATTGGTTTTGCAAAATGAGTTTTTGCAAATTTTGGACAGTATTTAATATATGATATATGTTATATACATTTATATTTCTTGGTAGCTTTGCGTTTTTCTCGACGAGAGCTTCGCAACGAGCTAAAGTATGTCCAAAATGGAGTTGAAATGAATGAGATATCGTGTCTCAAAGTGAGGCATTTGAAACATAAAACTTGGAAAAATTGGAGAATCTCACATCGCCCAAAACAAGAAGTGGATGCTTGTTTATAAGGAAATTATAGTTTTGGCTATCAAATTCCTTTAGGTTGGTTATGCTCCCACTCCTACATGCGCGCGCAGGGGGGTGCAGAAAATGGGATTTCCGGGTCAAAATGAGTTCGAAGTAGGGATGAGCACGGTACCGATCCCGTACCGAATAGTGGTACCGATTTTTTCCCGAGCATAAATTAGTCGTACCGGTACCGTACCGAACGGGATTCGGATATTGGTACCGGTATCGGGTTTTTCCCGCTTTTTACGGGAATTTCCCGATTTGGTACCGGTCCCGTACCGAATTAGTGGTCCCGATTTTTTTTTCACCTTATTTCGTAGTCCCGGTACCGTACCGTATTTCAAGAATCGGTACTGTTTCGGTACGGTACCGGTACGGTTCCGGTTCGGTTCCGGGATTCGGTTCCAAATGCTCATCCCTAGTTCGAAGCTTCTGAACTCATGCGAGTCCGCGCGACCTGCGGACACGAATTCAGCTCCGAAGCATCGCATACGTGCGTATCTTTTTGCTGCAGTTTCATTTTTCCAGATTTTTAGATTGAAACTTGTCAAGTAAGTTTACAGAAATCAGTTTATGTTTTTAAAAGATATACAAATCTGTTTTATGTATTAAAAGATTTGCGAATCTGTTTTAAACATAACAGATTTTCGTTTTATGGCTGGAATATTTTTCTTGAAGGACAAGTTGAGTCTTCAGTATATATACAGCCATATGTCTCATTCGTTTTAGACATTCAGAAAAACGCAACTCCATAACTAAACTGTTCCAGCAATCTCTTCGATCAGAAACGCTCAGGCTTCCGTGATCTTTCAGGCAAGTGGTCTAGTCCGGCTGTGCAACAGCTGCGTACGTTGTACCCTGGGAAACAGACGACGAATCTGTTTTAAGGGAATCGTATTCAATACGAGCCTCGTGCTGTCTTTACTGTTTTCGTTTATTATAATTTTATAGTGTCTGTCTTCTGCTTCTATTCCGTTCTGTCTGTTTTAATTTACTGTTTTGTTTCTGTTAATTTTATATATACTGTCATTATAATCTGATTTTATTATAAAAGTGTACACCGTTTCCCACACTTATCAGGTTCGATCCGGCCGGATCAACTTGTTGAACTGGTTCTGATAAAAAAAAAAGGTCATATTAACCGGGTTTTTAATTCTCAAAACTCAGTCAGTTCCGTCGGGTTTTAAGTGACCCGGGTCAACCAGGTTTGGTTTTTTCATGTTTTTTAAAATAAAACAAGTTAATTATATATATTTGCGACGTAATTTTATTTTTATACGTTATCTTTGCTGTTAAATGTTTTTCTAGGCTCAATATATGGATTAGTCATGATTTATATATATACTTCTTTTTCCTATTGTTGTAAAAAAAGATTTTTTTCCTTTTTCATTTTTTTTATTAAATAGAAAACCGGGTTGACCAGGTGGTCGAACCGGTAACCCGATGACTCGACCGGGTCGATTTAAAACCCGATTTTCAAAACATTGGTTCTTATCGAATTCATCTTGAAATATATAAAATAAACACTGTCTATTTTGATTGTATAATAGCTTACTTGTGCGTATATTTTTTTAACGGCTAAAATATATATAAATAAAAGCTACTAGCAAGGCGTTAGGAGCAAAAGTACAAATACGAATAGAAAGAAACACTAGCTACATATTCTAAAATCTGCTTGATGCTTTAACTGCGAGGACTACAAAAGGGATGAAAAAACTTTGGCCAATTACAGTAAAACCGAGACAAGAGAAAAATCCCGACACACGGAGGACAAGACACCGGTTTTCCCTCCGAAGTGTTTTTTATGTAGACCCAAACAAGCCTCGGGAAAAAGAAAACAATAGACAACGATACAAAAGAACTAGACAATCTCGCGGAGCTCGAAACTCCCAGCAGCACACATCAGGAACTCGTAAGAAGCAGGGGGTTTTTTAGTCATTCTATCCAATTACACGACATATGACTCCTACTGTTGAACCGCGAAAAGGAAGCCAAACGAATGTTGTCGAAAATATCAATTTTCCTCAACGGGTGTGAACAAAAAGCGACACTATTGCGATACTTCAAAAGCCACCAAAAGGACGAAGCAAAAACAACGGAGAGACGACGTTTCTTCTCGTTAGAAGCATTCCAAGAGTCAAACCAAACCATCCAATGCTCGAAAGAAGTAAGAATGGGAAGAGGGATATCACAACATTTTAGAACTTTTAATCAAATAACTTTTAGCCTAATTATAAAACCTAATGATGGTATGTACGCGTGATTTATCAACCTGAATTCAAGTAAGTCCTACTTGGATGCCACTACATTACACCAAAATGAATGTATGAAAACGAAAACAAAATCAAATAGGTATAGAGACAAAATATATGGTGACATCTAACACCAAATGTGACCAGAAGGACTAAAGCAATGATAAATTAGTTATTTATACACATGTGACATGAACATATCACTTCGATATAAAAAAATAGATTATCTTAATCTAATGAATACTTTGCCTAAATAAGTCATAAATAGACACCTAAGCGTTTTTTATTGAGTTGTTGAAACCCTGAGAAGTCAATAAACATAATCTGGTGCATGTTAGGAATATAATAGAAGTGTTTATGTTCCCACATATCTATAATTCTTTTTGTCTATTATTCTCATTTGTCATCTCTATGCTACCGAAACTCCTCCAAATGTCAATCTTCTAAATGCCAAGTTTCACACGATGATTACTTTATTTTGTAAGAAGGCATGTGTACTTTATACGTATGTGTCTATTAGACACTTTTAAAAGCTTAAAGATATAGAGATACTTGTATATGTGGTGTTTTAGGTATGACTTGTGTTGCACGTTAATATGTAAGTTAAATCCCGCCTCACAAAAAGTTAAATCTAAAACATGTTTGGAATAGTACTTGTATATGTGGTGTTTTAGATAAGACTTGTGTTACACGTTAACAGCTCGCCTCACAAAATTAAATCTAAAAAATGTTTGGTGAAATGAGCTGAAACTGAAGCTAGCTTATATTATAAGTTCGAAGTTAGAGTATATTTATATATAGTTGTTTAACAAATTAGTTGAAGCTGAAATTTATTAATGTAAAATTGTATAAAAATATATCAAATTAGATTCAGATATATTCAAGCTTCAGCATGAAAATCCACTATATTGGTGTTTAAGTAACTTTACTAACTATAAGCCTTCATAAGCTCATTTCAGTTGATTTGAGCTTATGAAAGCTTATGGCTTATAAAAGTTTTCATAAGCATATGTAACAAACAAATATTATTTTATAAGTTAATTTTTAAACGCTCAAACCTTTATGAGCTACTGTATACACCTATTCAATATTTGGAAGATAATCACTATTAGGGGTTTTGTGATATTAATTCCATGGGTATTTACTATCAAGGTCACGGATAATTTTAAGCCCAACAAGAGTCATTTTCTCACCTACACGGTCAAGGGACTTAACTATGGTGGGTCTCACGGACAAAACGGGAGTCATGGAAAGGTTCATACAAATTTTGAGTCCCAAAGCGTATATTATTTTTTAAAAAAATGTCGTTTTTTTATACGTGCAACTCTTAATTGTATGCGTGCGTGCTACTTTATTTCTTTACAATTCACCTTTAGTTTAGCCCAAAAAAGTTGCAAATTTTAATACTTGTAATAAAAGAAAATGTGTGCAAGAGCATCCCGAATTTTTTTTTGCAACACCTTTCTAAAATATTAGGTCCATCCCTGGTGGGTCTTGAGGGTTCACGAGACACGTATGGATTTTTGCTATGTAGTGCCAATTTATATATATATATAAAAAAAAAAACCTTGAATGTTCTTAAATACGTATGGTCTAAAACTTTCTGTTTCTAAAATTGTTTAATTTTTCTTAACTGCACCTGGTTATATTTTGTCCATGCCTACAAGAAAAGAGGAATGCATCATGCAACATTCTTTTCCTTACACATATTGTGATTTCGCTTTCAAGACTCAGGTTGACTCAGGTTTTTACACCCGCGTCCCTCGTTTACAGGCTTACAGAGGTTTAACATGTGCTCAAATAGATCAAGGACAAGATCACTGCATCTTATTGCTCACGCTTAATATTGAGGCTATTTTTTATCTTTAATTTATATGCCTGACAAAACAGAGGTAATGATTATAAATTGTGTTACACATCGATTCCTAACTAAGTCTTTGAAATAAAATAGGATTATCAAACACATGCATGCACAAACAATTATTCATTATAGTTAAAAGTAGAAATTGCATAGTTAAGTTTGATTGATGAATGACTAAAAGTAAAATGTTAAGATGGATGATGGATGGGTCAAAACAAGTGTGTCATAGGACAAGTCAAAATGGATGATTGATCACATCAAATCGGCCACAATGGATTGATCCATTGGGTCCAAATATGTAGTTCTTATTGTTTTTTCTATATATATTTTAGATTAAAGTCACATGACACTCCCAAATGTACAATTATAATTGTTAAACAGCTTCTGTGACGTACTGAAAACAAATGGAGAGGAAAGGCACATGGTTGCCAATTGCCACACATCTCCATTAACAAATGAGCATAAACATTAAACAAGATGACATGTTATATCTTTAAAAAATTTAATGACGCTTGGGTTTGAAGGGAAAACAGTAAAATGCGAATTGCGAAGCCTTGTCAAACATAATTCCTCGTTGGTTTTACTCACTAATAATTGTATGAGTATCATAAATGATAGATTGGTTTGGTTTGACATGATTTTAATTACTAACCTAAACAGCTACGACTAAGTACTAACATGGTAAATCTATGGGTCAAATGAAAATCTATTTAATAGCAACGTACTTTTTCAAATGTCCAAATATCATCAATGAACCTCGAAAAGTATCACGGTACCCTACTACTTTTGCATTTTTTGTACCGATAATCATACATTTGCTTTTGTCTCACGACTGATTACCAACTAAACCGGTTACTTTTGCTTATTTGGCAATTTAGTTATCATATTTATGGTTATAGGGATTTTTTTTCCTCTTTTTTTTAATTGGTTCATCCTCCTCCCTATCAAATCTTAAGTGCTATCAAACCCATGATAATTTGACAATCAAAATCAAAACTTGATCATATATTTGAAATCAAAATTAACATTGAGTTTTAGATGTCCCTTGTGGTGGCCGACAATATATTTGAAATAAAACTAGAAACTAGATTAGATGAAGAATAGGAAGAGCTAAAAGGATTTTTAGATGAAAGTAGGTTTTCATGTGTTGGTTTGAAAGTGAGTATTCAATAATATAAAGAATGTCAAATGATATGGGTTTTAGAACGTGAACTTATATGGGTCTATTATGCAAGTTTACACTTTTAAAAGTGGGTTTTAGATGAAAATGGGTTTTTGTTAGGTTTGTAATTTAGGTTTAGAGTTCTGTTGTTTGCGGTTGTTGAAGGGGTCGGAAAATTAGAGCCTGAAAAAGTGGCCGGAAAATCTGAGAAAGATCAGATGACCGGAGTGACATGACGTCTCCCTCGCTTGTACACGTGCAAATGCTCAATTTTGTAGGTTAAAAATAATGTTTGTGCTATATTAACACAAAAAATGCAAAGTTTGTAGGGTACCATGATATTTTTCGAGCTTCATTAATTGGTGATATTTGAATATTTAAAAAAGTACATTTCAATTAAATGGATTTAGCCCTAAATCTATTGTAACAATATGGTGAGCGAAGAGCAATGGGTACTAGAAACTTAGAGGCCAAAGTTATAGGAAAGTTTCACTATGACATCAATGTTACCATACAACCATCGGTGTTAAAGATTTCAAAACCATCACTATGGCGTTGAGGCTTGCTACTTATTTATTTATTTATTATGATTAAAAAGTGCATATTTGTGTATGTATCATAAAAATTGTGGTCCTAATCTCCTGGCGCTACAAGGGATGGTAAATTTGGTTCAGTATTATACGCAAGTGTCAAACAGGGTTTTGCTTACGCGAAAGTGCTATAACATGTTATAACAAACACACCACATTGTGCTCAATTTCTACATGAAATTTTGGCTTTTTCTATCTTGAAAGTGCACTTCCAAGAGTAACATTTAAACTCAAGAAACAACATCCAGACGGACAATTTCCATCCATCTAAGTGATTAGCTTTCGTGTGCAACTTTTACGCACATCAACACATGAAATAGCACAAACTAACTTCACTGATCTTTCATTCATATCATATCATTCACATCAAGTTCAAATCATATCATGAGCACTCACCTATGTTAACTCATTTAGCTTAAGTAACGCCATACAATAACATATTATTTCACATCGCCCTTGTACATATTTTCTCGTCGCAGTTTCCTCATTAGTGATTGTATTTATATAAATACACAATTATACAGTTGACAATCAACATATGATATAGCTAAACAGAATCAAAAGGTCACTTTCAACAGATGACTACCATTGCAAGACCAAATCAAGAAAAACACACACACCCGGCTGTACCTAAACCCCATTGATTTGTCCACACCCAATCTTCTATTGCCATTTGCTTCTTAGTTTACATCGAGATTTAGTCTTTGCTTGTATCTCCATATCTCATAATAATATATGTTGCCACCCTAAACTTGTCTTATAAACCAACTCACAAAAGATACGCACACACGAAGAAAAAAAAAAACATGGATGACTACCCGATGCTTACCAAGCTAGAATCAGCATGTTCTGATCTCAAAACCCTCCTAAACTCATCAGGAAATTTGCAAACAGACCTTACAAAACTTGGTGAAAATTATGGTTCACTACAAGAAAGTTTAAATGTGGCCTCAAGACGGTTAGCTCCTCTTCAATCACTCTCCATTGCCTCAAAAGCGCTTGAGACAAGGATCAATCGTGCTGTTTCACCAGCGCTAGTCCTCATTGATGGGTTCAGAATATCTGAGTCTTTGCAAAGGAAACTTGTTGACATTTCTTCTAAACTTTCAGTTACAAAGTCTGAAAATAGGAGGCTAAGGTTGTTGATCAAGTATGTTGATTGTGTGGATAAGTTAAATATTGCAATAAATTTGATTAGCCAAGAGGGTGGGCCTGCGATCCAGCGCTTGCAAGAGGTGGTGGAGTTTTTGAGTAGGACTAAGGCCACGGACCAGTTTAGGACGCATCGGTTAAGGGAGACTTTGGTTACTTTAAATGCTTTATATGAAACGGAGGTTGATTCTATGAAGTTTGATGGCCTGCTTGATGAGGCTTTACTGAATTTGCAGGATGAGTTTGAAGGGATTTTGCAGCAGTTGAAGCATCATGATATCGTAGTGAAGGTGGAAGACGGTGGTGATGATGGTGGAGTGGTGGCGGAGGGGGCAGAGTTGGGGACAGAGATGGAGGTTGAAGCTCTTAGACGGATTTCGGAGACGCTTACTGCTAATGATTGTTTAGATATATGTATTGACATCTTTGTCAAGGTAACTCTTAATAGTTTAGACGCTTAACGTTCATCTTTTCTACATGTTTTGCTTTTCAACCACTGTGACCATTTTACTTATGACCATTCTAATTATAAATGAGTCTATTCTGGTTCACCATGTCACTGGAATATAATTGTATGGCACGAAATAATTGAAAAAAAAAAAAAAAAAAAAAAAAAAAAAAAAAGTTTAGAACTTTGGGACACTAAAGTGTTTCGATTCAACAACTCATCTTGTTTTTAACCTGATACCTGGCTCGCTCGATCCACTTTAGCCGCATCTAATTAGAAGTTAGTACTTAAATGTTCTTTCATCGGCAGGTACGATATAAGAGAGCAGCAAAAGCACTAATGAGATTAAACCCAGATTACCTAAGGACATACAAACCTGAAGAAATAGACGAGATGGAATGGGAAAGCTTAGAGACGTCCATAAGCCTATGGATCCAACACTTCGAGCTAGCAGTCCGAACAGTTTTTGTATCAGAAAAGAACCTATGCAACCATGTCCTCGGAAACATTATGGAAGGCATCATCTGGCAAGAATGTTTTGTGAAAATCGCTGACAAAATTATGGCAGTTTTCTTCCGGTTTGGTGAAGGCGTTGCCAGAAGTAACAAAGAGCCACAAAAGCTCTTTAAACTATTGGACATGTTCAATTCATTGGAAAATCTCAAGACCGAGGTTTCAGACATTTTCGAAGGGGAAGCTGGAGCCGATATATGTTCTCGGTTTCGGGAATTGGAAAAGCTTCTTATTCATGCTTCAACTAAAGTGTACTGGGAATTCGGGCTTCAAATTGAAGGTAACCAAGATGGGTTACCTCCTCCGCAAGACGGCTCAGTTCCAAAATTAGTCCGATATGCCATTAACTACCTAAAATACCTTACAACCAGTAACTACAGTGGGCCGATGACTCAAGTTCTAAAAACCGAACAAATCTGGAAAAATGGAATTTTATCGGTTCCTGAAACAGATGAAAGTTTGCTGAAGGATGCGATTTCGAATGTAATGGAAGCTTTACATAGGAATATCGAGTCTAAAAGATCAGGTTACAAGGATAAAGTTCTTTACCATGTTTTTACCATGAACACTTATTGGTATATTTACATGCGGACTAGGAACACCGAGGTCGGGAAACTATTGGGTGAGAATTATATGAGGAAAAACTATAAAGTTGTGGCAGAAGAAGCGGCTTACTTGTATGAGAAGCAAGCATGGGGTGGCTTAGTGAGATTACTTGACAAAGAAGATATAGATGAAACTGGAGAAGTTGGAACTGGAGTTGTTGCAAAGGGTAAGATCGAGGCGTTTTTAAAGCGGTTTGAAGAGATTGCACAGAGGCATAAAAGTAGGTACAGTATTCCTGAAGATGATTTGAGAGAGCAGATAAAAGAGGCAACTATTAAGCTTATTGTGCCAGTTTATCGGGAATTTTTGGATGAATTTTCAAATGTTTTATCGGTGAAAGCGTACTCGTCTCCTGAATCGATTGAGGGGTTGTTGAGTCAGATTTTCTCAAGAAATGGTCAGAATTCGTCGATGGGTTCAAGGCGGCGGGAGATTAAGGAACAGAGTGAAGGGAGAAACTCCGTATCAAGTGATATAGACCAGATGCCAGGACGGACTTCGGTTAGCAGTCGGTTCCAGCGGAACCGATCAAGTACCAGTGATGTTTAAACTACTAATATGTCATAACATTACAAACTAGATCTGTCACAATTCGTGTTGGTGTATGGCTTCCGAAAATTTGTTCCTTTACACATGGTGAGAATGGAAGTTTTTTGTGTTAGTAAATTAAGCAATTATGTATGGTTCCTTCAGGATATGTTTTATATCTAGTGGGTCGAACAGCCAAAATAGTTAAACGCGTCAAATGGGTCGAAAGTTTCCACAAGTGTATTTCAATTATTGAAAAACCAAAAACTAATTTGAAATAATAATTTTGTGATGATATTTGAGAATGATATTTCCTCATTAATACTTTGTCCTCCTACAAACATAAATATAATATACCTTATAAAAATTGGTTTAGACAAAGAGAGAAAATAAGTGGATAATATACCACATGTCATCTTTCTATGTGGGTAGCATGATAAGTAGAACGAAAATATATGAGGATATAGCAATGAAATCATTCGAAGTAAGATTCCTTTTACTTAATATATTCTAATATGTTATCAACCTCCTAGTTCAATTTTCATTAACACAATTAGGGGTAAACTTAGTGTCATCAGTCTTTCTGTATAACATTAGAAAACTTTGTATCAGCAACCATGACCAACTTACTGTTTTTATGATTTCCAAGCTTTTTTCATCTTATTACCGAGATACCTAATTCCATGAACAGCTCCAACAGTTATGAAACCAGCAACTGCTTGTCTTGCGCTTGAAGCCATGACTCTTCGCCTCAAAACGTTTTGCATGCTTGCTACAGCCTCTCCACGTGATCTGATAATCATTTTACTATTTTGACCTGCAATGACAAGAATGGCTAGGTGTTACAACTGTCATATAGCAGATTTGCTTATTGGATTCTGTTATTTCTGTTAAAGGTCAAACAAGAGTGCTTACCTGTTTTTGTCTCGACTATGCCCGTCCCCATTTGGTTTCTAACAGACTGAGGAAGAGAAGAAACAATGGAGGTTGTTGCAGATAAGCTAAAATCCTGGCATTAACAAGATATAATTATACGTTTAGATATTTGACAAATAGTCAAACATAGGGAGCATAAGACTTTCCCAGGAGCCATTTTTCTTTTGTCGGGAGTTTTAGAGGGATATACGTCAAGCTATACATCAAATGTAAATAAAAAAAGGAAAGAAACAAATTATAGAAGGGCATTTTCATTGTATTAGTAGATTATAACTTATAATAGTGTAACAAGACACAGGTGCTAATTTCACAGTAAACGAAGGTGGTAGTATTCATGACACTATTAAGTATTCAGCTTGTTTTTGAGAAACTTCAAAGATATTATTAAGAGTATAGAAAAACCTGGGATATGTTCATTTGATGATCACTGGACGCGGAGAGTTTCAAGAGTTGCTTATTCACAAACTCTTCCACTATCGGATTATACATATTTCTGAACAATTCAAATTGGCCATCTACTATCTTCTTCACCTGTGGCAGAAACCGAAAAGTATAATAAAATGATTGAAAAAGTGAAGGATGGAATAATTTCCTAGACCTTACCTTATTTTTATCCTCTGCAAAAAGCATGCGCAAATCGCCCATATATGAGAGGCTACATATTTTTGCATATAGTTCCCTCTGCATAAGAATGAATTTAAATGACAAGCCAATGTGATATTACCTGGGTTAATAATGATTAAAAAAGCAAACCTCTGTGAACTTTGATGGCAAAAGCAGGAGTGCAGCAGCGGAAGCGGCTCTTAAATTAACTAAGTTGACATTTTGCATGTTCATATTGTCTACAATTATACGAACCTAAAATAGGGAATATGATTAAAAAAAAAAAAAAAAAAAATTGCAGACAGGAGACATTTGACATGTATATGAGAGAACGGAGCTCATAACACAGAGACATACAGGTTTTTGCAAGCGACCACTAAGGTAAAGATTGTCCCAGTTCAGCATGTCTTGAGTTAAGTTATCCATTTGAACAACACCATACTTGTACATCTGCCACGTATTTTTAAAAGTTAAACTTTATTCACCAGAAAGAAGTTGTAATGAGAGATCATTCATTGCAGAAAATTACCTTGTTGTTCCAAGAGACAAATGGGTTAAAGTGTACACCAACACCAATGTTATCTGCTACTTTAGTGATCTAAAACCCAACCAAATTCATGTTAATAATATGTAAAATCTTTACTGATGACAAGTAAGAGAAGGAGAGTAGAGGTGGAAACTTCAACCCATTTACTTACGAATGGGTCAGTTTATATCGCATTTTATCTCAAACGGATTAAATGGGTGGCATATAACGTCAGCCAAAAGGGGAATGGCTAAAATCTTCTAACAGGTTGAAAGTTGCCAAGGTCTATGTTTAATGCATACAACAATCATTTTAATCAAAACTTAGATTATTTCTTGTAAAACATTCTTTTTGAAATTATAATCAGTACATTATTTATTTATAGACAAAATTATAAAAATGGACAAAAGTGTTTGCGGGTCCAAGAAACCCAATCCCACTTTTTTTTATCTATACTGAAAAAATGACCCTTTCCAGCCTGAACCTGTTTTATTCTGTCACCCAACCCACCGCCCTGCAAGAGATGGAATGGAGGTAGACGGTAAGAGTAAGAACCATTTTTTCTCCACCAAGAGACGCCATCCATGAAGCATAGTGATGTCGGTTCATTTTTAGATTCTGGGTAACAGAAAAGGACAACAACAATTAACTACTGGACCTCTGTCCTTGTAACTCAGCAAAACGTTGAAAAGGATTGATAGTAATATACCTCAGTGTGCCATTGCTGAGGATTTGATACACCAAGAATATAATCTTCCATTGATGACTATAATATCAAAAGCAAGGTAAATGAAGAGTTGGTTAGAATAATTAAGCAACGCACTTCGAGAACACTATAATCAAGCTTTAGAGTTAAACTATAAGAATCGATAGAAATGTAACCTTGTCATTATTATTAGGATGGAGACTTGAACCATATACACAGCAAAAGTCTACCGGGGGTAAAATTTTCAGCAAACTGCCAAGACCAGTTCTAGTTTCCATGGCTGCTTAGATCTGAAACAGTGTTATTAGTACATTTAACCAGTGAGGACAAAATGAAAATAACAGTCCATCTAACAGCTTCAGCTCATGTAAGACCATATGCCCCGCCCTTAAGAAATGTTGATTTGTGAGGACAGAAAGATATATATGTGAAATTTAAAAGGTGAACGCTGGCAGTTAATATTTGTGTGAAACTAACTCAATCAACAAGTACATATATGACCATATCAAACAAACAAGATAACCTAGAACTGCCGCAACGACAGTTCACTACCATCCTCGAGTATAATAACCCTGGATTAAGAGGTTGTAATAATGAAACTACCACCTAATAAACCAATAATTCAAGAAAGGTCTATTAGAATTATCATCAGCAAATGAGCTTATAAGTTATCACATATAACTAAACTGCTTAATGGGCTTGTACTAATGTCGCCATGTTGGTAACATTCTTCAAAAAGAAAAGGCTTTAAGCAAAATCTACACCTTCTTTACCTACTTAAATCTCAACTGTCTAAATCCAGATGCATTTAACCAAATACTTCAATGAACCAAAAGCTATGCAGTAAAATGTGATCCCGATTTGCACTTCCCTTGCCATTGCAGATAATAAACTTATTCAATTTCTAAGCAACTGTCTATATATAAGCAACTGTCGAAACAAAAATAGACACAATGCCGATAAAGCCCTAATTAGAGATCCACAAAAAAGTAACAATTCCGCGCAGAAACTAAAACAACGACCTAAAAACTAATTTGATCCTAAAATCCAAACAGTGGGGTCCAAAGGGGTCTGTACATCATAATACGGGCACACGGGAGCGTAAATGTAGGTGAAAATCCACTGAGGCATTTTATCGAACAGGTGGTGTGCAATGCAAATACTGTTTTATTTTTATAAACTTTTACAAAACATTACATTATAAGGATTAATAACTTATGTGTAATGTAACAACCATGATGCATAGGGGATCATCGTACCTTCAAATTTTCAAGAATAAATTAAAGATGATGAAGAAGAAAAATGGAAGTGTGTTCGGACTTTAGGTGGGAAATTTTGATTTGTATACGGTGAGTTATAATGAAGTGCCATATTAATTAGGGCTTTATTAGGGCTTGAAGTTTTGAAGTGTGTTTTGGATTGGACTTTGCTTGGGGAAGAGTTTGTTTTTAAAGAATGGTTTTTGTTACGAGAAGAGTTTACAGTTTTGAAAACCGGTTTAGATTAGAGGTGGCAATTTAAAATCTAATTGGGTTTTGTTGGGTAAATTTTTTTTAATGAGACTAGATTAAATGGGTTATACTAGACGAGTACTCGCGCCTAGAGGCAACGGTGTCTAGTTTTTTGCAAAATTCTGACGACCCATAAGTTTCTTTCAACAAACTGTATTTGTAGCGTCAGAGAATCATTTTCGAATAACTATAATTCTAATGCGTGGTTGCATAGCAGAAATATACAGTTTTCAAAAAAATTATATCATTTTCGAATTAGGTGTCGTTTGTTTTTTCAGAGCTTTTACCTCTTCATCTGCAAACCATTTCTGCAGAAGAAGAGGTACATTTAAGCTCTTCATCTGCAAGAAGAAGACCGTTTATTTTTTGTGTTATTGAAGTACTTTTTTCCTTTTTTTTTTTTTTTTCTTTTTTTCTTTTTGTGCTATTGAAAGAAGTGGAAAAGAATAGATAAATTATGTCTGCATGGTAGAAGAGGAAAGAAGAGATTTTAGCCTCTTATGTCTGAAAAAAACAAACGGTCTTCAAGGAATACGTCTGCGCGCCTGCAGACAAAAGAGGCAAAGAAGAGCTTCTTTGAAAAAACAAACAATGTCGTGGGAGTATATTTCTAATAGGATTGTTTTAACTTTGAAGTTATTAAGATTTTAGTAATAATAGATTCAAGCATAACAAAAAGCAACGGTATTATGCAAGGTTGTAAAAATCGCTAGGCGCTAGTGAGGCGGTCGGGTAGGGCCTAGCGATTAATAGGTTAGGCGGGGATTAATCGGATTGGAATTTTTATACAAAAAATTATAATATTAGATATTATATTATATTATATGTATGAGGTAAGAATAGGGCATCAAATTTCAAATATTTCAAGTGTTTAAATATAAACATAATACATAATTCTTCAAAGTTTTAAGTCAAATATAGATATTATTCGGTTTGTTGACCATTTTTAAGCAATCTTTGACCGATTTTGTCCAATTAATCGGGTTGTTGACCGATTTTTATGCGATTTTGTTTGATTAATCGGTTTGCTGACCGATTTTTAAGCAATCTTTGACCAAAACGATTAAATAGGCCGATTATGATAAATCAAGGCGCTTAGTGAGCGATCAGCGATTATGCGGGGATTAATCGGCCGCCTGGACCGATTTTTACAACAGAGGTATTATGTAGTTTGCAATATTATATTCTAGTTTAGGGATATAGCCAACGTGTGTGACCACATTTTCTTGTTTTGTCAGTAATTTAGGCAGTGATAACTATTTTTTTTACATGTGTAGCGTTTATTATTTGGTGTGTGACTTTTAAACTTGTAACCTTACAAATTTAATATCACCATAATAAGATTATTTTTTGCTATCAATTTGCATAGTTATTTAAGCATTGTTCAAAGCTATTTGTTTGGGATACAAATAATTATCGCTAAAGATAACAATACTATTTAATTTTGTGATTCTAATAAACTTACATAACATTATTGATATACCGGACGAAGGGCTATACAATATATATTAACTTTTAAAAGACTATTCATATATGCTAGTCCCTTAAGTGGTGCAAGACGAACATTTTTCAAAATAAAATTATACAACTGACAACGTACATGTGTCAAAGCAAAATAAACAATAAAAAACTACATTTTACCAAATTTGTCACGAGTTACACAACTACTTCATCATTTCTCATAAAATTTTGTCAAATTTGAAACCTGGTTCGACCCGGGTGGATCAACCGGTTGAACCGTTCCGGTAAAAAAACAAGTCGATTTAAACCTAGTCAACCCGACAGGTTGGATCGAAAACAAGTCAAATTAAATCGGGTCAACCCGCCGGGTTTGAAGCGTCCTGGGTCAACCCGATCTTCGATGTGTATTAATAGTTTCCTTTTGAAATATATGTCTTCAACATTTCCACTTTTAGTTTCAACTTTTCACTTTTTACTTTTTGGTTTTTCATTTATATATAGTATATAGCAGGGTATTCGCGCGTTTTGGTGGTGGGTACCCTGTGACGATTAACCGCAGAAATAGATTTAGATGAGACCTGATTCACCAATTTGTATTGGTTTCAACGGGTACTCTCTGGTTCGTTTTCAGATGGATTTAATTGGTTAGCCGAACCGGTGGCGACACCGGTTCCCGGTTGAGCACGTTGGTCCGGTCCGGTCCGATTTTCAAAATTATATGTAACATCAACTTGTTAGCTTGTATGAAGTTTTGTGTATTTTATTAATTTGTATCATGTGTATAATAACATGTACTTTTCATTTTAGGGTGTTTTAAAAATATCATTAATTAGTGTGTTTAATTATTTTATATTTTAGATTATGTTGTAGCTTCTTTAAATTGTATGTTATGAAAATTTTATTGTACTTTTTAGTAAGGGGTGTTTTAATTGGTTGTTTTTAATTTGGTAGATGTGATTTTAATTGGTTGTACAATGTGAATAAATTATTGTAATTTTAAGTAATGAGGTGTTTTAATAACAATATTAATTACACATGCATTTGTCTCTCATTTGACCAATTTCAATAATTCAACTTTTCAACTTTTCACTTTTGACCGTTTTTCTATTTTATGTAGTATAGATGGGTCTAAGGGGTTGTTTGATAAAACTGAACTATTTAGCGCTGAACGAATCAAAGATGCTGAATAATTCAAAGGTGCTGAGTGAACAAGATTTATGTAAAAAAACCTGTTTGACGAATATTTTGAATACCATCTCTGAATAAAAGACAATTACGATTTTAACCTCGAGTGTAGTTTAGTAATAAATAAAATACTTTGTTGATAAATAATTATTATCCATTAAACGTATAGTGTAAAAAAATGTATTTAAATAAAACTAAATATTATAAAAAAAATTTGAGCAAAGAGAGGCCGCAACCACAAAATATCATATATCACACATCGCAATTGAGGAAATTTCAACAGGAAACATTACATCCCAAACAAAGTTTTCATGAGAACTAAAAGCTATTTTAGCGACATGATGAGCCGCTAAATTACAATCGCGCTTAACCCATGAAAAAGAGAGAGCAAACTGGGATGCCCATACTTTAATGTCATCAATAATAGCAGTGACGGTCCAAGGAGGATCATATTCTGGGGAAACAAAAAATATAGCCAATTTTGAGTCCGACTCAATTGTTGCATTTTGCCAACCTTGTGAGATAGCTAAATGACAAGCGTTTCTAATAGCTAAAATTTCAGCCATGAGAGGATCAGATGCCGACCATATCTCACCAGAACATAAGAGAATCGATCTTGTGGAGTCACGAGCGATGACACCCAAAGCCGCCTCGAATTAAATTTACATACCATTGAATTGACAGAATTAAATTCACATACCATTGAATTGACAGAAGAGAATCGATCCTGTGGAGGCACGAGCGATGATGCTGGAAACACAGAATTAAATTCACATACCATTGAATTGACAGAAGATATCGTATGCGGTGGACAAGGCTCAAAAGCTTTAAAGACTTTTCTATTTCGACTTTTCCATATCTGCCATGCAGTATTTGCCAAAGAAATGTGAAGCTTCATACGTTCCGACTTTGAATGAACTGTTTCTAACAAAGCATGCACACGCGATACAATCGAACCTCGAGTGGCATCAAAACGTAAACCCAAAGATGACCCAAACCACACTAATTTTGTCCACGGACATTCAAATAACATATGCTCAACCGTCTCAACATTACTATAACAAATAGTGCATATAGGCGAGCAATTACACCCTCTTCGTGAAAGGTTTTCGTGAGTTGCCAAAGCATTCGAACAAGCCTTCCACCAAAAAAACTTAACTCGTGGCAAAGTTTTAAGATTCCACAATTGTTTCCAGAAGCTTTTATTTGGGGCTGATGATGAAGAGGCCATCATGTCACAATGATTCTCACGTTGAAGGAGAGCTTGACGATAGCCCGATTTCACACTATAACTTCCTTTTGCTTCATAATGCCACACAAGCCTATCCGATGCCCCTGTTTTTGATATAGGAAACTGTGAGATAAGACTAATGATGCGCGTACAAGGCGCGTTCGGGGTCAAAGGAAACTTCCTTTTCATCGAGCAAGTTTTTCAACACCCTAGGCAGTGAACCTAATCGTTGTAGTGTAGTATTGGGTAAGCCTCAGGTATTGATATCGTTCTCTAAGGGAATAGGAATGCTAGTGAGAAATTACTACGCTAAGGTTGAGGTTGAGGAAGATTATTTTTTATCTTTTCACATTTTTTTATAAAGCTAGGGGTAAAATCTCGGGGTTTGAATTTGGTGGTTTGGTACTTCTACCGATTACTCTACTTATCTAATTATCTAACTAATGGGTAGTCTATGTCTTTTTGAAGTGTGCTCGTATGATGATTAAAGACGTGTCTACCTAGATACTATTACTCCCTACTTATCTTTTATTGGTGGTTGAATTGTCACGTCCTTATTCTTAACGCGTTGTGTTTTCTAAGGTCGTAGGGTGTGTTTTTATCCCTAACTCTTTGAAGCTACCTTAAGGTTAATGACTACGAAATATCTAGGATTCATAAACTTAACACTAAGGTTATCTTTGGATGTTTAGCCTACAATTCCACTAGTAATTATAAACTAATGTTCAACAAAGATTAATCAAGCATTAAAAACACAACGATGGCTTTAAGCACTCCTAAGCCAATTACAATTAAGATAAGAGACAACCAATCAATAACTAATAACTAGGTTTCATAGATCTAAGCAAACACACAAGTAAATTAGCCGGACATGTTAAACATGCAAGCATACACACATTCAATCGAAGACATAATGAAATCAAGGGAATAATTAACTTATCTCGATGTAAAATAGGGTATGAGAACCCTAAAATATTGTCCAAGCCGGACTACAATCGTTTTATATTTTTACTCCACAAGTCTACCTCTCTAAAGTCTGAAAATTCGATTTCTATATATAATTTTACAACTGTGAAGGTGTCGCCTTATACGTGGGACGTCGTCTGATCGCCACCATTAGGGTTTCGTCTTGGCCAAGTCAACATTGGGACGGCGTCACGTTGTGGTTGTGACGCTGTCAGTCTTCAGCTGTGACGTCGTCTGAGTCTGGATCTAGGCCGTATGAGAAGAAAAGTCTTCGTGACGCCCTTACTCTTCAAAGCCTGACGCCGCCAGGTGTAAAATAGCAATTTCGCTCCTGAGTCGTCACAAAAATAGGGACGGCGTCGCCCTCTGATTGGGACGTCGTCAGGTGTTATTTCAGCAGCTTGAGTGTCTTGATCTTGACTTAGCCATTTTCTTCACATATTCCCTCCTTTTCGTTCAAAAATGCATCATTCCAGCAATTTGCTTCCAAGAGACCTAAAAAGTAAAAAGAAACGAAATTAAGCAGTAACGGATATAAAATTGGACGATTAAGGGCTTAAATGACCCCTTAAAATATATTGCAAATGATTTTTCAATGTATTGCTTTGACACGAAACTCCCCCTAGCTTAGGGTGTCAAAGTATTCATGTGTATATTAAAAATATACAAAACAAATGTTAGAAAACAAGTGTATCGTGCATAATTTCCTGCAAATAAGACTCAAGTTAGTTGAAAATAGGTCTTCTGTTGCACGGATCCCACGGTTCCCTCCTTGGAGGGATCCGTCTAGGCAAAATGGAGGGATCAGTCTGTCTAAAATCTTAAGACAGCAATGGTGATGTACGGGCTACCATCCTACATCTATCTTTATGTTTACGTCTTTAAATTTATGTTTGTTTTGTTTCAAGTTGTCTAGAGTTAGTGAGTCGAGTCTTGGCTTAGCAACGCCACACTTTTCATGCTTGTAACATAAGATTTTTGACTTGCCACCACTAAATATCCCATATCCAACAAAACCCTTTGTTTTCCTACCGTAAGCCTAACGTTACAACCCTTGTAAAGACCTCTTAGATAGTTGTTCTTAGGTGCTTACGCCAAAGCGGTGGAGGTTTGATCTAGTCTCAGGCTTATGGTAATCTATGTAATATGCCAGGTAATGAGTGTTTATCTTCCATTTCTATTTATTATATTTCATATAAACCCGAGAGATAAGAGAATCCAAACAACCCTTGTGAGGTGCTAGTGTATAATTTACATGCTTGTTATGACTATTGCGGTGCTTTTACTTGCTGTGAAATATTTTAAATCCATGCTTCATGCCCCCTAACTTATAAATTGATTGGCCAAAAGCACATTTGGTTGAGGACAAGCAAATACCAAGTGTAGGGATATTTGATAAGGATTTAAAACGTACGCTTTTAGGGGGTCATTTGAGCCCTAAATCGACCACTTTTATATTCGTTACTGCTTAATTTCGTTCCTTTTCACTTTTTAGGTCTCTTGGAAGCAAAATGCTGGAATGAAGCATTTTTGGACGAAAAGGAGCAAATACATGAAGAAAATGGCAAAGTCAAGATCGAAGCCACTCAATGTTGATCAACAGCACCTGACGACTCAGTGGAAATTTTGTTCACGTAACTTGATTGCGTCACGCTATAAAAATGAGGGCGTCACTCACAGTTTTCAACTCAGACGGCCGATATCTAGAATCAAGACGACGTCCCAACTGAAGCCCGACGGCGTCACAACTCTAAGGTGACGCCGTCCCATCGATGACTTGGCCTAGACGAAACCCTAATGACGGCGAGCTGATGGCGTCCCATGCAAAAGGTGACACCGTCGCATTTGTAAATCTATATATAGAATTTGGATTTTCTGCATTTATGGAGGTAGACTTTTGGAGAAAAAACCCTATATCGTTTGTAGTCCGAATTGGACAGTATCTTAGGCTCCCATACCCTATTTTACACATCGAGATAAGTCTTTTAAACCAAAATAACATTATGTCTATCCCTTATTCGATTGAGTGTGTGTGTGCTTGCTTGTTTACCATGTCTAGCTAAATTTCTTGTGTGTTTGCTTAGATCTATGAAACCTAGTTATTGATTATTGTTAGGTTGTTTTTTTATCTTAATTGTAAATTGGCTTAGGAGTGTAACTAGGCATCATTCGTTGTATTTAATGCTTGAGTATGCTTTATGAACGTGTGGCTTATGAATGAAATAGCTTAGGCTTGCCGATTTCATATGTCATAAACGATAGATAACCTCAAAGAACTAGGGACTACGCATACCCTGCGACTTTAGGAATACAACGCGTTAAGATAAGGTGTGACAATTCAACCGACCAATAAAAGATAACTAAGGATTAATAGTATCTAGGTAAACACATTTTTAATCATCATACGAGCACACTTCAATTAGACATAAGATTACCCGTAGTAATTAGATAATTAGATAAGTAGAAGTAATCGGTAGAAATACCACCCCCAACCAATTGCCCCGAGATATTTACTTTAGCTTTCTAAAAAACCAATAAAAAGATAAAAAAAAAAGAATCATCCTCAACCCTCACCTTCTCGTCATACATTTCTTGCTAGCATTCCTATTCCCCTAGAGAATGATATCAATCCCCAAGGCTTACCCAATACTACACTACAATGATTAGGTTCACTGTCTAGGTGGTTGAAAAACTTGCTCGACGAAAAGGAAGTTCCTTTGACCCCGAACGCACTCCGTACGCGCATCAATTTTTATGTTCGATTTACCACCAAAACAATATTTGTCACACGCTAGCAATAACAACCATTCCATTCCCAGAAACTTGTCTTATTTGATCGGTAAATAAACAAAAATATAACTGAAAAGAATTAGTGTCGATTCATTACTCAAACTGATTGACCAAAATTTTTTTATTATGGGTCGATTTGGTACTTCATTATTGACGATGATTTATGAACAAGATAACTAATCTTTTATCAATCGGTAGCACAAATTTACCAAGAACATTGCTCAAGTTAGACTCTTACATTAATAATATCAATAACAATAGTATCAATGACAAGAACATCAAATTCAACCTTACAATTAAAAGAGATCGACTGGGAAAGATAGGCAACCAAGACTCTACACCAAGCTCCTCAACACGAATTCAAGCAGGAACCACCAATATTCTTTGTGATTTTTGTGATAGAAGTGGTGTCTCTCCTGTGAATTGATAAGGGTTTATAAAGGGTCAAAATTGGTGCTTTAGCTCCTACCCTTTTGTTGTATCAATCTTGATGCCATCTTCTTTGAAGAAAATCAACCATCATCTTCAATTAACAAGGTAAACTCGTGATAAATTATGAGAAGATGGGAAAAGTGGAAAGGGATGGATCGATTGTAAGGTCTTAATCTCCTTGGTTTGACCCTACTCTTGTATCAAGGTTTCTCACCTTTAATTAAAAAATATGGAAATCTAGAGTTTGTGGACTTGGATTAGGTATGGAACAATTATCAGAAGAGGAAGATGAATTCTGGGAAAGAGATAAAGTGAGGAAGGGGTGGGGCGGCTGTGTAGGTAGGGTAAGATTTGTATTTTATCATTTGCATTGTTATGTTTATTAGTATTATTAACATTTATGAGTGTACTCCGTGTCCCGCTGTATTAATCAATAAACGCGATATCCCGACATGGTAGAAATGTACTAATTATATTTCCAGATGCGTTTTAGTAAAACTGATATAAAAATTGTGTCGTTGATTCCGATAGTTTATTTTCATATGTAAGCCGTAACTGGTGTGGTACCGGTACACGTGCGGACTCGTTTATCAAGATAACCTCTCGTTGTCGTGCTTTAATTGCCAGTAATTACCGAAAAATGAATAATTCGCATTTTTCTAACAGAATAAAGTAGTGACGTATTTTAAATAATAGACCGCAAAATTGACGGTTGTCACATACATTCTTGAACATACGGCCGTATGCTTATATACCATACGGCCGTATGGTGTCTGACCTGTACAATTATTTATCAAAAATTCTGCACATATCATATTTTTCCGGAAAATCACTCTCCGTAAACATAAACTTGACAAATTTGAACATAACCATTTTATAACATAAGGAAACACTATATATAAGGGTGGTAACCACATTTGGACCCGTACAAAAGCAAAAATGGGTCATTTGGGACTAGAATAGCATTATGCCAAACACCCCTTTAACTTGTCAAACATGACATAACTATTTATAAACTTCATTAGTGTAATAAAAACATTTGTCCTAGGTGTTTCGTGGTATTAGAGAGGGTTTATGATAAGCTCAATTACCCATGAGCTCCACCGATAGCTAAACCACGACCTTATGCCTTAAACTTGATCTCACTTGTAAGAAAAACACAAATGAAGCAACGTAAGCATAAATCTTAGTGAAATACCATATATAAAACTAAAAATAAACGTGCCAATGCTACTAGATGTTGCTTCATAAGAACTTTCCCCTCGTAGCTATCTTGGTGCTTATAACACTGCTAATTCCCCATGGGAATATACTCTTGCATTGTAACATGTACTTGGGGGCTAGATACTTCATCAAAATACTAGAAAGCATCATGTTTGCCTTGACTATACTAGTTGTCCACTTAGGACCTGGTGCACCCGTATTTGGTTCAATATAGCAATATATACTCAAGTTGTCCACTTAGGATGTCAAGTCCCATTTTTGAGACTTTACATATCTAATTGTGCTTTTCATAGCTGACGAGCCATATAAACATACTAATCATCCACTTAAGATGTTTGAGTTCCATTTTTGGAACTTTTGCTATTCTGAGGCTCGATTCTCCACAAAGGAGGTTTAAGTTCCAACTTTGTCTGGAACAACTGTATGTGATCACATAATAGCACATATAGTCCTCTTACGACGCTAAACAAGTGAAAATAGACAATATTGGCTAAAATCACTTTACTAGGACCACATAGGCCATTAGGGGCTGTTTTTACCTGTTAATACTAATAAGCCGTAAGAACGTTTCTTTATATTTTACGATCTTCTAATATTTTGTCGATAACAAACGTAAAATCATTTAACGTAACAAATAAAATACGTAAATGGTTTGAGCAAATAGTTTACTAACGCACTTACATTTTCATATAAAACAATAAACAAGTAATAGTGCTTTCATGATTTAGTAATGCATATGTACAACAACTAGTGTTTACATATTGGGTAAAAAATATACATACTTAGCATGTATTATAATGAGTAATAGAATGGGTAGAAGTTTAAGTAGTTAACCTATTGACTTAATACATTGAATGTAGTTGGGCAAAACCCAAAGTCCATGACTCATACCCATGGAGCTTAACCCATGACCCATTGCATGACATCATGCATAAGTCATAATGGGTATTATCCATGACCCATGGAGCTATCCCATAACCCATGGACTAGATGCATTGCATCTTGTAGATACATTGTATCTACTTGGATACCCATGGTCCAAAGTCTAGGACCCATGACCCATAACCCATGACCCAAAACCCATGGGTAAACAGGAGCGTCTCACGGATCCCTCTAAATACACTAGACGGATTCCTCCAACAAGGGATCCATAGGATCCGTGGAAAAGTAGCATGTTTTTGTCTATAAATAGTGAGTCATTTCTTTGTTGTTGGTTGCCACTCCTACACATACTTTCACCGAGTATTGTAAACTCTCTAACCTCAGATCCAAAGGATCTTTCTATGTAGTTTGTGTTTGTTTTTGTGTGATTCTCTAGGTTCCTCTTAAAGTCCATGAGTTGCCATACTTCGTTATCATCAAGACTACTGAAGTTCTCTTGTTGATAGTTCTTTCTTCCTCATTAGAAGTGTTGTGTTTAAAGGCATTAGTGAAGGATGCCGAAAGGGTCAAGATGAAGGCATTAGTGAAAGGTGCCGAACGTCCGTGTCGAAGGCATTAGTAAAGGATGCCAAAAAGGGTCAAGACGAAGGCATTAGTGAAAGGTGCCTAACGTCCATGTCAAAGGCATTAGTGAAATATGCTAAGGGTGTACAATCAATATGGTGCATCGATGTACAAATAGAGATAGGTTGTGTCCAAGGATATTGATATCCTTGATGATGTTGTAACAAGGAGTGAGTCTCCTTTGGGATAGGTGTTGTGTAGTGTTGGGTAGTAGTTCCACCTTTGTAATAGAACTCGGTATCTAGCCTTGTACCGGATAAAGTGTAGGCGACGTTGTGATAGGTTTGGCTCTACCACGTGGAAGAACCCGGTGTCTAGCCGTGTACCGAAAAAAGAGTAGGCGACGTTGTGAAGGCTTCTCCGCCATAAGGAGTTTTGTGTCGTGTAGTGATTACGAACTCTCGAGTAGGTGACTCGGGTAGTGGAGTACTGAGAGGAAGGTGTCCTTGTAGCCGAACCACTATAAACACTCGTGTCGTGGTTTTGTGTTTCTTACTCTTTACCTTTTCATTACATATTTACATATCTATGTATCAACGTCCAACATACACATCTAAATAGATTGACATAAAACTATTCATTACATATTTTAAAATGAAGTTTTAATCAGTAAAACTATTCAACCCCCCCTTCTAGTTTTCCACATGACCCATTCACTTTTCGCATATTGATTCGTCCCGAACCGTCAAGTTTTATCACTCAAGCCGGCCACTTGTGAATGGCCGACCGTAACAAACTTAAAACAGTCTGGAAACGAATGCAATGAAGATTAGGAGAGTATAGGGTTTCCCCGGGTCGTTATGTCCCAGCGAGCTATGCGATGAATCACCAAACGTATAGTGATCGAGAGATTTGAACAGAAAAGAGTGATTGAATGATTATAACTACAGAAAAAGCCTATAAATTACAGGGGCTTAAATGCAAATTAAAGGAAATTTAAAAAGATAAAAAAAATATTAAATAAACGCTATCACTATTTGCAAAATGATGTTTTTGATTTTATGTTTTTATAAAACCTAATTTAAAAACTACGCGACGTACAAAAGAAAATGTGAAACTTAAACAATATAAATCCTAAAAATATGGAAATGACATTTTTACAAACCTAATAATAAAAGAAAATTTTTAGAAAAAGAAAATTATTTTTAAAACTATTTATCTAATTATTATTAATTAAAAACTAATTTTAACTATTAAATAATAACCTAAAATACAAGAAAATATGAAATAAAGCTAGAAAAATAAAATTATGACTTGGAAAAATCTAAAATAACAAAATAGAATTTTCAAAACTATTTTTGTATTTTTCTGATTATTTTTGTATTTTCTAGGAATTAAAAACTATTTAAAACTACTTAAATTGCTTAAAAATACAAATTTAACTAAGAAAAATATGGAAAAATATTTTTTTGACTTTTTATATTTATCTTAACTTAAGAAAAATGAAAACTTATTTTTTTGAACCTTTTCTGATTTATTTGTATTAAATGGTAATTAAAAAGTGCTAAAAATTGATTTAAATCAAGAAAAATACCAAACAGTAATAGAAAAATATGAAAAATTCAGGATAAGTCTAAAATATTATAGATAATCTAGGAAAAATAGAAAAACAGAGGCTTGTGTGCAAGAAATTGAAACTGCTATGCCAAGTGCTTATAAATAAGCACTTATTTTAAGCAAATGGTACCAAATAAGCACCACACTGCCACAGAAGCTCAAATATGCTAAAAGTACTCAAAAGTGACTTATAACAACTATCCTAACCTACTGAATAGCAACTTGCACAGATTTAGATGATTTTGAATTTAGTGCTAAAACAATTTGAGACCACTACATTTAAGCTTAAAAATAAGTTAACCAATAAGCTAAAAACCAAAACCAAAAGTGGGAACCTAAACTAGGCCTGGCTAAGAACCTCTAAACCAAAGAACAGACCTTGATGAGCTCAAATGAGCTTTGTGCAAGCCATGCAAGACCCCTGTGCAGACTCAGTATCAACTGAGTCAGTGCACAGGGCAAATGAGCCCATGTTGACAAGCAATTATGAGGCTTATAAAAAATTCACAAAAATCTATAAAAATGATAATAAGAAAATAGACCAAGAGAAGTTTAATAACCCATGATTTTACTTGATTTGACCCAGAAATGAACCCATGAAAAATCAACTCAGTTGGGCATAAACTGACTTTTTGCAAATTTGACTTTTTTAACAGATATGATACTTTGACTAAATTGAGATTTGAAGCCAATTTGTGGATTGATCTAGATGTATAATGATGAAATGAAGCTAAAGCAAGCTATGTCTATGAATTTTAAACACAAAATAAGTTTTTGCTATTCAAAAATCCATACAGTGAAGAAATTAAGACAGTTAGCTCAAGATTTTGACTTAGGACTAATGTAGGTGCATCTTGATGACTGAAATGAGTTAAATAGAACTAAACAAGCCTAAAGCAACAATAATCTACCACTGAACTAACCTCAAATACAGTTTTGACAGCAAATCCAAACACAACTACAAACACTGAATTTAAAACAAAACTGAGCTAACTGCTGATCCAACTTGTGCAGACAATCAAAATGAGTCTAAGTGACTTAAATACAACTAATTAAACATGTTTAAGCCATCAATGATCACAGATACAAACACAAGAACAATATGCAAACTTGAATAAAAATGAAATTGAGAATGACACTCACAAGAGTCCATCTTGTTTACAGGCCAAAACCAGAACTATAACTACCCTAATCTAATCTAATCCAACCCAAATCCAAGCTCTGCAACACCATTAACCATTTCCAATTCCATTTGAGCTCACAATTGACTTTTGTTGACCATAAGTGAAAATGCTTGAAACTGTTTCCCAAGCTTATCAAAAGCTTTAATGAGCTTGAGTAAACATGTTTGATCTTAAAAATAAGCTGATAGAAGCTTTAATACAAGAATTTGAAACTCAATTTCTCAACAGTGAATATGAAAGCAAGAAGTTTAAATGAAACTTTGAATTAGAGCTTGAAAACAGATGATATTGATAAAACAACTTAGTTTGAATACATAAGAACAGCAAATTACATCTTTAAACTTAATTTAGAACATTAATAATAAAAACGACATACAAGTGAAAAATAAAAACTAACTACTCTCTTCTTCTCTTTCTTCCTCCTCTTTTATAAACCAACTTTGCTTCTCTCTCCTATCTGAGCTAATCCCACCTCTTTTCATGGCCATTGGATGACTCAAGTTGATTTTGGCCATTGATTGCATTTTGGCGCCAAATTGTATTTTTGCCAGTGGAGTTGAGATTGAGTGTTAGGAGGGGAACATTTAATGTTTTTTTGGATTGTTAGGAGATGGAGTGATAAGGAGGGGATAAAAGGTGAGCTGGGGGGATGGGAGTGTCTAAGTTTTGCAGAAAAAGCAAGTGGGGAAGAAGAAAAGGATTTGGCGCGTAGGTGGGTTTATTTGACTTGGGGTTGACCGGTTTTAATATTAAAGGGGGGTCCAAAATGAAGGGGGTCCAAAAGGTAAATGGCAGGGTCCAAAAGGTGTTTAGGCTTAATAACATAGGGATCTTTTGTGTAATTTCTGAAAAATGGAGGACCAATTCTGCCAATTATGCAAAGTTGTTCCAAGGGACAAAAAGTGACAAGTTTCAATAGTACAAGGACCAAACTTGACATTTTCAATTTTCCAAGGGCCATTTTTGCCAATTTTGAAACTTGGAGGACCAAACTTGTAATTTCTCAAAACTTTTGATATTTTTCACCAAAGGACTAATTTTGACAACTTATGATTTAAAAAGGACCTTTGGTGATTTTTCTTTTGAAATTAAGTGCTTAGGGACTGTTTCTGACAACTTTTGAAACTTGGGGGACTAAAACTGCCAATTCTGCAAACTTAGCTCATTTTTCATCTGATTTTAAACATTTTGCATCTGAAACATATAAAATGCAATTTTGAGATATTTTCTGTATTTTGATGCATTTCTGAGCATTTTTAAACGTTTTGCAGTTCAGATTTAACCAAAAATGATGAGTATTTACACACTCATCAATCCCCCACACTAAACTATTGCTACTCCCTAGCAATATTTTGAGAAAAACTTAATGGATTTGAATCTCTTTACCAAAAGCCATTACTTCTGGAGTAGCCAAATGTTTCAGTTCAAGTAAGAACCATGGTACACCGATAACCATGTGATTTTGAGCAAACCACCAGCTTCCAACGGATTTGATTTGTCTTTACCAGAAGCCGTTTGCTTCTGGACTAGCCAACTCTTAGATAAATTATCAATATTATCTTTGGTGAGCTGATTACCAATTATGGTTTTTCCACTGCCTTTACCACAAGCCATAAACTTGCGGGCTAGCCAACTCTTCACTTTTAAGGATATGGTGAGCTGAATACCATACAATTTTGGGCAAATTGCAAGCCGTCAACGGATTTGAGATATCTTTACCAAGAGCCGTTTGCTCCTGGATTAGCCAATCCTTTTGTTTATTAGACAAGGCGGACTAATAACCAATTGAGTAAGTGCAAAACACTTACTCCAAAAAAAATTTTGGCCAAAAATGGGGGAATTGGGTGGTATAATTACATGATAAAATTCGTGAGAATCCCCCCCACACTTAGAAATGAATATTGCCCTCAATATTCAAAGTACCGGCTGTTATGCCGAAACTGAGAACGTAAAAGGGAAATACTACGTCCATTATTTGAAAATATATATATATATATATATATATATATATATATATATATATATTATATTGAAAAACTTATATACAACATGTGGGGCAACTCCCCCACACTAGGGTGGTACACACGGGTGAAAACCCATGTTAAGCTACTGTTTTTGATTACCGAGTCGCTAGCTTGACTCGACCCCGAATTCATTTGTTCATGGGGAAGTAAAGTGGAAGAAACAATCTCCATCGGACTTTCATTCAAGATGTTTGGACAAACATTTGAAGCACGTGAAAGTTCCACACCGATGAGATATACATAAAACCGGCTCAAAAAATGATAAATGAAAATGCCGGGGTCAAAGATAGTGTCTTCATTCCCGAAGGAGTGAAGATGAAGAGAAATCACAAGATATTTGAGGAAAGGAAGAAAGATTTTGATAACAATCAAGATCCATTCTTCATCCTCAAATGTAAACATATCGGGAGGAAGGGTGAGGGTAGTATCATTAATAAGCAAACTCGTATGATAGAGTACACCTTCCTCCGAGCCAATATCATCCTCAAGATCAAAATAGAAATGATCATGTTCCGGAGGAGATATGTCATGAGAGAGTTCACCGGAGAACTCTTCATGAAGAGAATCATTCACATGAAGTGAAATTGTGAACTCTTGTTCCATTGTGGGCTCATCACTATCCTCGGTCTGAGTATCAAAGAGTGGATTCTCATAAATTAAAGTGAATTCAGAGTCGAATTCAAATAGAGGATTAGTGAGAGTTGTTTTGAATGCTTCAGGAACAAAGTGATCAATATTTTCTATTGGACTGTTGGGATAAGAAGTGAGTGAACGATCATTATCAAGGAGACTTTCAGTCTCTCCCAGATCGGCTTCGAAATCAAAGAGAACATCGTTACTTTCTGATGAAAGTGGATTGATGTGAGTGAGTTCATCGGTGAACTCCTCAAGAAGATGATCAGCATCAGATTGTGGAAGTAATGCCTCAACATACTCGATGTTTCCATATGAAGCACAATCTTCGCTACAATTGGAGAAAGTTTCAAAATGATCTTTTGAACATTCAAGAGGGGAAAGAGAATCACACATATGATCAGAAGTTCCCTGTGACTCTCTCGGGATTGGGACAAGGTTCTCAACACTAGACTTTATGAATTCGTCCGATTCCTTTTCAGGAACAGTGTCAAGATGCTTGTCCCCCATGTTCAGAGAGTGAGTGGGAGCTTCGGGTGTGATAGCAGTTGTTTGAGATGAAATCTCAACTGCTGGGATATCAACTGACTGAGGGAGTTGAGAAATATTATCTTTAAAAGGATAAAAACTCTCCTCGTCATCGTCATATAGAGCTGCCTTAAGAAATTGGGAACGTCTTAGAGCTGCATGCTCTAGGACTAATAATTCTTCCCTAGATTGGCGGGCCTCTCGTTCTTCGGCAAGCAATTCTCCCATGGTCTTTTCACCACTCACTTGATTCTTAAAGTTACTAATCATATCATCAAGTGTTTTCATTGCGGTTTCAAAATTTTGGGAGATTCCTTGTGACAACGGCTCAGGTGGAGTTTGAACCGTATGGTGCTGTGGAGGTTGGAAATTGTCAAACCTGTAAGAGTCATGATTGTTACAAGGGAATGGATTCCCTATTTGACAATCAGAGCTGAAGTGGGGACCTCCACAGTTCTCACAACAGTAAAACTGTTGAGTCTGGACTGGTGAATTATATGGATATTGGTCATAACCAAAGTTCTGAGCATCACCGGAAAACTGTTCATAGACAAACGTGTTTCCGGATTGACACTCAAATCCTTGGTGAGGACCTCCACAAAATTCACAACAGTTATGTTGATTATATGAAGATAAGTCGGGCTGTGGTGGGTAATTGGAAAAGTTTGAGGGGTCGTTAAACGAGTTCGGATTAGGATCATAATCAAATGAATTCCTCGAACCACAAAACAAACAACTCCCGTTATGAATATCATTACCACATTGTACACACGTACACCAACGACAGGGTGAACCAAAAAGAGGCTCACCACAACCGACACAAGGAATAAACGATTTCATTTGAGAGTTATGAGAAGGAATCAGTTTATTCAAAGAATCAACAAAACCAACATGGTGATCCGAATGACTATCAAGTCTTGAAGAACATTTTGAAAAATCAGGAGGTGGGACAAGTGGTGTGCTCTGAGAGCTAGCAATTTCCACCACTTCCGTTATGGTCTCTAGTTCTGGTTCTTGAGAAACGTGAAGATTAGGCAAGTCATTCTTGCTAGTCACCGGTCTAACTTCTGCATGTTTGCTTTTAACCGTAAATCGTGAAAGTTCAGGATCAATTCTAGACGGCTTAGGAGCAATCGAGGGGTTAGATCTTTGGATAACCGTAGGTTGGATGTATTTAGCACTTCCATTATTAGAGGGAAGTATCTGGTCCTTTGTCACCCCGGTTTCTCTTTCCATTTCCCTACGCAGAATTAATGGATCATCACGAACAACACGAATTCTTGACAATTGAGATAAAGTCTGAAGTTTTTCAACTTCGTCCCAGAATTCGTCGTAGTCGAGAGATTTCATGAGAATAGAAGAAGTTAGAATAAAATGGATAGAGGGTAAAGGGATAGAGAATCAAAAAGGGTAAGAGGGTTAAGATGAATATTTTTGGTATTTTTGAAAAACATTTTGTAAAAACAAAGAATGAAAATCTTTTTGGGTTTTTGATTTTTATAAAAAAATATAAATACATACAGATGGTATAAACAAGGAGTGAATATTCAAATCACTAATCTGCTAAACGGAAGATAATCAGCACAGCTCCCCGGCAGCGGCGCCAAAAATTTGATTCGTCCCGAACCGTCAAGTTTTATCACTCAAGCCGGCCACTTGTGAATGGCCGACAGTAACAAACTTAAAACAGTCTGGAAACGAATGCAATGAAGATCAGGAGAGTATAGGGTTTCCCCGGGTCGTTATGTCCCAGCGAGCTATGCGATGAATCACCAAACGTATAGTGATCGAGAGATTTGAACAGAAAAGAGTGATTGAATGATTATAACTACAGAAAAAGCCTATAAATTACAGGGGCTTAAATGCAAATTAAAGGAAATTTAAAAAGAAAAAAAATATTAAATAAACGCTATCACTATTTGCAAAATGATGTTTTTGATTTTATGTTTTTATAAAACCTAATTTAAAAACTACGCGACGTACAAAAGAAAATGTGAAACTTAAACAATATAAATCCTAAAAATATGGAAATGACATTTTTACAAACCTAATAATAAAATAAAATTTTTAGAAAAAGAAAATTATTTTTAAAACTATTTATCTAATTATTATTAATTAAAAACTAATTTTAACTATTAAATAATAACCTAAAATACAAGAAAATATGAAATAAAGCTAGAAAAATAAAATTATGACTTGGAAAAATCTAAAATAACAAAATAGAATTTTCAAAACTATTTTTGTATTTTTCTGATTATTTTTGTATTTTCTAGGAATTAAAAACTATTTAAAACTACTCAAATTGCTTAAAAATACAAATTTAACTAAGAAAAATCTGGAAAAATCTTTTTTTGACTTTTTATATTTATCTTAACTTAAGAAAAATGAAAACTTATTTTTTTTGAACCTTTTCTGATTTATTTGTGTTAAATGCTAATTAAAAAGTGCTAAAAATTGATTTAAATCAAGAAAAATACCAAACAGTAATAGAAAAATATGAAAAATTCAGGATAAGTCTAAAATAACATAGAGAATCTAGGAAAAATAGAAAAACAGAGGCTTGTGTGCAAGAAATTGAAACTGCTATGCCAAGTGCTTATAAATAAGCACTTATTTTAAGCAAATGGTACCAAATAAGCACCACACTGCTACAGAAGCTCAAATATGCTAAAAGTACTCAAAAGTGACTTATAACAACTATCCTAACCTACTGAATTGCAACTTGCACAGATTTGGATGATTTTGAATTTAGTGCTAAAACAGTTTGAGACCACTACATTTAAGCTTAAAAATAAGTTAACCAATAAGCTAAAAACCAAAACCAAAAGTGGAAACCTAAACTAGGCCTGGCTAAGAACCTCTAAACCAAAGAACAGACCTTGATGAGCTCAAATGAGCTTTGTGCAAGCCCTGCAAGACCCCTGTGCAGACTCAGTATCAACTGAGTCAGTGCACAGGGCAAATGAGCCCATGTTGACAAGCAATTATGAGGCTTATAAAAAATTCACAAAAATCTATAAAAATGATAATAAGAAAATAGACCAAGAGAAGTTTAATAACCCATGATTTTACTTGATTTGACCCAGAAATGAACCCATGAAAAATCAACTCAGTTGGGCATAAACTGACTTTTTGCAAATTTGACTTTTTTAACAGATATGATACTTTGACTAAATTGAGATTTGAAGCCAATTTGTGGATTGATCTAGATGTATAATGATGAAATGAAGCTAAAGCAAGCTATGTCTATGAATTTTAAACACAAAATAAGTTTTTGCTATTCAAAAATCCATACAGTGAAGAAATTAAGACAGTTAGCTCAAGATTTTGACTTAGGACTAATGTAGGTGCATCTTGATGACTGAAATGAGTTAAATAGAACTAAACAAGCCTAAAGCAACAATAATCTACCACTGAACTAACCTCAAATACAGTTTTGACAGCAAATCCAAACACAACTACAAACACTGAATTTAAAACAAAACTGAGCTAACTGCTGATCCAACTTGTGCAGACAATCAAAATGAGTCTAAGTGACTTAAATACAACTAATTAAACATGTTTAAGCCATCAATGATCACAGATACAAACACAAGAACAATATGCAAACTTGAATAAAAATGAAATTGAGAATGACACTCACAAGAGTCCAGCTTGTTTGCAGGCCAAAACCAGAACTATAACTACCCTAATCTAATCTAATCCAACCCAAATCCAAGCTCTGCAACACCATTAACCATTTCCAATTCCATTTGAGCTCACAATTGACTTTTGTTGACCATAAGTGAAAATGCTTGAAACTGTTTCCCAAGCTTATCAAAAGCTTTAATGAGCTTGAGTAAACATGTTTGATCTTAAAAATAAGCTGATAGAAGCTTTAATACAAGAATTTGAAACTCAATTTCTCAACAGTGAATATGAAAGCAAGAAGTTTAAATGAAACTCTGAATTAGAGCTTGAAAACAGATGATATTGATAAAACAACTTAGTTTGAATACATAAGAACAGCAAATTACATCTTTAAACTTAATTTAGAACATTAATAATAAAAACGACATACAAGTGAAAAATAAAAACTAACTACTCTCTTCTTCTCTTTCTTCCTCCTCTTTTATAAACCAACTTTGCTTCTCTCTCCTATCTGAGCTAATCCCACCTCTTTTCATGGCCATTGGATGACTCAAGTTGATTTTGGCCATTGATTGCATTTTGGCGCCAAATTGTATTTTTGCCAGTGGAGTTGAGATTGAGTGTTAGGAGGGGAGCATTTAATGTCTTTTTGGATTGTTAGGAGATGGAGTGATAAGGAGGGGATAAAAGGTGAGCTGGGGGGATGGGAGTGTCTGAGTTTTGCAGAAAAAGCAAGTGGGGAAGAAGAAAAGGATTTGGCGCGTAGGTGGGTTTATTTGACTTGGGGTTGACCGGTTTTAATATTAAAGGGGGGTCCAAAATGAAGGGGGTCCAAAAGGTAAATGACAGGGTCCAAAAGGTGTTTAGGCTTAATAACATAAGGACCTTTTGTGTAATTTCTAAAAAATGGAGGACCAATTCTGCCAATTATGCAAAGTTGTTCCAAGGGACAAAAAGTGACAAGTTTCAATAGTACAAGGACCAAACTTGACATTTTCAATTTCCAAGGGCCATTTTTGCCAATTTTGAAAATTGGAGGACCAAACTTGTAATTTCTCAAAACTTTTGATATTTTTCACCAAAGGACTAATTTTGACAACTTATGATTTAAAAAGGACCTTTGGTGATTTTTCTTTTGAAATTAAGTGCTCAGGGACTGTTTCTGACAACTTTTGAAACTTGGGGGACTGAAACTGCCAATTCTGCAAACTTAGCTCATTTTTCATCTGATTTTAAACATTTTGCATCTGAAACATATAAAATGCAATTTTGAGATATTTTCAGTATTTTGATGCATTTCTGAGCATTTTTAAACGTTTTGCAGTTCAGATTTAACAAAAAATGATGAGTATTTACACACTCATCACATATACACTTTTACCGTTAAATTCATTAAACTCATAATAAGCAATATAAATTCATAACACGAGTATAACACATAAACATACAATAGAACTTAGATATAAGTATCACGAAATATGTGACGCTTCTAACGAGCTACTAAAGACCTGTTAAATGAGCAAAGATACACCCTTTATGCTAAAAACATGTTACTAAGACCACACGGGTCGTTATGGGCTGTTTTGACCCGTCTAAGTTATTTCATATATAATCTCATATCGTGATATCCATTTCTACTCATGATATATACTTCAACATAATTATGTGCCCACTTATCATAAATTCGTAACACAAGTATAATACATAAGCATATAACAAAACACGGACGTAAGTACCATAACACATATGGTATATATAACAGGCTCTTTTAGTCCCATTTCTAACCTTATATACGTTACTCACCTTGATATGGCTTGTAATCTATCGCGAGCTCCCATAAACGTCCCCAGCTAACCTTTACAATCAAGAAACACGTAAATAACATGGAGCTTGTTTAATATAAGACTTAGCTTGTCATAAATAAGTATAAAAAATGAACTATGCCATAAGGGGGTGTTTGGTTCCGCGGCTCACGTGTGCCATAATCACACTTTATGAAAATTAACACCAAAATGGTGTTATGTCATCTTAACAATTTATCCAACACTCATCTTAACACATAAACATGATTAACATATAATGTTGGTGATTTTCAAAAATCACAAATTAACATAAACTAATAAATTCTACAAAAACCCCCATATATGGCCATCAAATCATCGTCTTAATCATTATCCACTTTTGGGTAATCATAAAACATAAATTTAAAAACTTAGGCATAATCTTTACCTCGAATAGATATGTAGGAAAGCTATAATTTACACCATTATGTATCACTTCTTTAGCTTAATCTTGTTTGAAATCAAGAATTAACCAAACCCTAATTGATCTTGATAAAGGTTTGGTGTGTGTGTGATAACGCTACACGCGTCGTTCGGGGTCAAAGGAACTTCCTTTTCTTCGAGCAAGTTTTATAACACCCTAGGCAGTGAACCTAATCGTTGTAGTGTAGTAATTAGGGTAAGCCACGGGTATTGATATCGTTCTCTAGGGGAATAGGAATGCTAGTAGGGAGTTACTACGCTAAGGTTAAGGTTGAGGAAGATTATTTTTTATCTTTTTATATTTTATGAAAATGGAAAGGTACGAATCTCGGGTATTGGATTTGGGGGGTTGGTATTTCTACCGATTACTCTACTGTTATCTAATTATCTAAACTAAGGTTGTGGGAGTCTATGCCTAATTAATGTGTGCTCGTATGATAGTTTAAAGATGTGTTTACTTAGTTTGTATTACTCCTTAATTATCTCCTATTGATGGTTGAGTGTCACGTCTTATTCCTAGTTGCGTTGTGTTTCTAAAGTTGTAGGGTATGCGTTTCTCCCTAACTCTTTGAACTTACCAAAGGGTCTTGTCTACAAATCCACTTAGAGATTATAGACTCCTACTCTAAGGCGCTCTTCGGATGGTTTAGACTACAATCACTCAGGTAATCATACTCTAGGGTTCACAAAGATGAATCAAGCATTAAGTACACAACGAATGACCTATCGCATTACTAGATCATTAATCAACTAAGATAAGAAACAACCAATCAATATTTAATAATTAAGTTTCATACTTCCTAAGCAAACACACAAATAAATTAGCCGGACATGGAGAACATGCAAGCATACACACAAATAATCAAAGACATAATTGAATTAATGAAGCAAAGACTTATCTTGGTGTAAGATAGGGTTAAAAACCCTAAAATACTGTACAAGACACCTTAGGTTCGGTTTTAGGTTTTTACTCCAAAGACTCTCCACACAAAGACTGAAAAATTCGGATTCTATATATAAGATTACAATTGCGACGGCGTCACCTTATGTTTAGTGACGCCGTCGTGTCGCCGCCATTAGGGTTTCGTCTTGGCCACGTTAACCTTGCGACGGCGTCACCTTATGTCCGTGACGCCGTCCTCTTCAGCTTCTGACGTCGTCTGGATCGCATCTAGGCCGTCTGAGTAGCGACGGCCTACTCTTTCACAACTAGACGCCGTCTCTTGAAAACACGAGTTTTGAGTTCTGACCCGTCACAATAATTCTCCGACGGCGTCGCAAATAGCTCCTGACGCCGTCGCCTTCTACATTCAGCGACTGTGAGTGTCTCGATTTCGACTTTGGCCATTTTCTTCATATATTCGCGCCTTTCTGTCCAAATAAGTGCCATTCCAGCATTTTGCCTTCACGAGACCTAAAAAGTGAAAAGGAACGATATTAAGCAATAACGGATACAAAAGTGATCAAATAAGGACTTAAACGACCCCTCAAAATGGTACCTTTTAAAACCTTATCAGTGTGACGTGGAGCAAAGGAGGGAAAAGATAGATATGAAGTCCTAATAAGTTTTAGACTTATCTAAGTCTTATTTCTAATTTATTCCAAGTTTCACTTTTAGGCAAAACTAGTCCTTGGTAGTAAAACAATTACATGGAAGGTCCTTATCCCTTTATGACTAGTTTTCAAAGGAGGTCCTTCTAGCTAGTAGTGATTCATAAACATAAAAAAGTGCATTGGGAAGCGTCTTATTCTATAATAAATGAATACTGTAAAAGTTAGGGTGTTACAACTCTCCCCCACTTATTTGGTTTGTGTCTTCACAAACCATTCCTGATGAATATACTGGGGAGTACTAGTTGAGCTCTTCTTTAGCTCCTATTTATCTTCAAACCCCTTTTTATGTTCTTTCATCTAACTTTAAAGAAGAGGACCTCTTAATTTTGAGTATCTTAACCTGTTATGCATTAGCTGAAATACACGGTAGGTGCTAAGAACACTATTGAGTTCTTATGATAATAATAATCTGCATGGCACCTTTCTATTTCGATATGCTAACTCGGATGTCTCATTTCTAAAGGAATTCTATTAACATACTTAGATCGACGACTGGAAATTATACTGCTCGTCTTCTCTTATCCTCGTGGGATTTCAATCTATCTTAGACTATCTTAAGTCTTTCCTTTATCTAGTCAATCTTTTCATTCATCTGAATGGTCCAACACTCCGACCATTTGTCTAAAAATGATAGACTGTTGAAATCAACACAAGTGCCTAGTTTCTTATGGACTATATGTCTGAATTTGGAAATGGACGAAAACATAAGAAAATAGATGAATAAGTACGAAAACGTAAAAACACGTATAAAAACGGATGAATAATGGACGAAAACGTAAGAAAATGGACGACAAGTTATGAAAGCGGACAAAAATGTATGAAAACGGACAAAAACGTATGAAAGCGGAGGAAAACGTAAGAAAATGTATGAAAACAGACGAAAACGTATGAAAGCGAAGAAAAAAAGGCGAATTAGAAAAAAACGTAAATAACGTGAATTTAAAAAAAAAAGTGGATATAAACAAAAAACGTGAATTAAAAAATAGACAAAAAAAAAATATGAATAAAAAAGAAAGGCAAAAAGACAAAAAAAAACATGGACTTAGGTTTATGTGAAAATTTGTCCCTTAGTAAACAACAAAATAAGAATAATTATTTGAAAATTTCTCATATAAGGCTGCCCCCAATAAGGGGATTCAATTCCCTTACTTTTCACTGCCACGTCAGCTTTCTCTCTCCAACGACCTTCAGGCGATTAGGTGCCCCAGTAAGGGCGACCAAGTTCAATTTTTTTTTTTTTTTTTTTTTTTTTTTTTTTTTTTTTTTTTTTTTAACATAAACTAAAATTTCATTAATAATTAAAATGTTACATAATAATTCTAATAAAATAAAAACATTACGAAACTTATTAAAACATTATGATACTTATTAAAAATCTAGGTTGTGCCGTGCCTTGATCGAGTCTTTGATTTTCTGCATTGTTTCTTGTTGTAGTACGGGCAAAGATGGGTCGATTGGCGTGCAATAGAATATGATGTCTTTATCATATTTCTTTTGTCGATCAAATTCAAGTTTTTCTTGTTCTAGTGCCAATTTTTTGTCTTCCCTTTCTAATCTCTTTTGCTCCAGCTCCAACACCAGTTGCCGTTGTTCTAGCTCTTTCTTCTTCAAATCATAGTATCCGTCTGCCAGCTCCTTCTTCTGTCCGAATGCCTTGGTCTTGATGACTTTCCATTTCTCAGCAACACCTTCCATGTAGGTAGCTTTCGAAAACTCCGAAGATTTCTTTTTATTCTTCTTAGCGGTATCACGACCAATTGGTCGATCAGGCACAGACGCAGGCACATCCGAGTCGATTGAAGTCCTTGCTTTTTGCGACCCTCATCTTGGCTTAAAAAAGCCGGCATCTCATTATCCTTCCAAACCGAATGGTCCCTCAAAATCTTCCAACAATGCTCCAAAACAAACGGATGATTACACACTACTTGGTATTCATCACACGCTCGTGTATAAACAGTGAGGTCATTCTCACCACTTCCGTAATTCTTGTAAGCATTGTTGTAAATGGCACAAAATTGACCAACTCTAGGACGAATCCTATTTTTCCACTTTGTAATGATAGAGTTGTACGTTCTTTCTGCACCAACCTCCTTCTCAAAGTAAGCAATGACTTTCTGCCAAAATCCCTTAGCATTTTGGTTATTTCCCGTTATACTATTCTCGGATACATCACACCAAGCATTGCACAAGGCGATCTCTTCTTCTTTTGTCCAAAGCGACGAATCATTCTTGCTTGCTTTCTCGACAACCTTCTTCTTCGCCTTTGTAGCTCGTTTCTTCGGTTTCACCGGTGACGTCTCTTCTCGACATTCTTCTTCTTCTTCTTCGTCATCAATGTTAACCGAATCGTGATACAATCCATGAGCCGAACCGGTGCCCGAATCGTGATACTCTTGAGCCGGATAACCCGAACCGGTTCCAACAAAAAAATAGGATTGTTGTATAATTGTTCTTCGAAATCAAAACCATCAAGATTGATACAGTTAACCGGAGAATATTGTTGATAATTTGAATATGAAGACGTTGATGAATCCATTGTTGAACGGTACACAGATTCGGGTGAGCCATACTTAGATTGTTTGCTTTGACGGGAGTGGCTTTGTTGTTGTTGTTGTTGGATGTTTTGATACGGTGGAACAAATGGACGATTCATAAAAAATGGATTGTTTGTTTGTTGTTGTGGAGCTTGTTGGGATTGATATTCGAAAGCAGGGGGTTGGAAATTGATTCTTGGTGAGACACCGGTTAACCGGAAATTTGGATCCGGTGTTAAAATATGCGGGGCGTTTTTTGCCAAACGGGATTTTCGGCCTTTTTGTTGTGGTGTTTTCTTAGACATTTTGATAGAGATAATTATGAGATTTTTGATAGAGAGGATTGTGAGATTTGTGTGTAAATATTTTGTGTATTTATAGGGTAGTTTAGTAGTTTAAAAAAAAAAAAAAAAAATCAAACGGTCAAATATTAAATTTTCAAACGGTTGGATTTTTTTGTGTGTGGATATGCAACGGTAAAAAACCTTGGATGTTTGTGGTTTGTGGTTTCGATCGAGCAGACGACCCATTTGATTCAAAACATTGGCGATCGACAACTTCAACAGCAAGCCGATCGATTGGAATCGATCGCCCCTTGTCCCTCGATCGACTCACGATCGATACTACTGGGGGCAGCCTAACCATACATATTGGTACTGTTGGGTAATGGACATCTAGTATGCTTTGTAATGGACTTATCCTGTTGGGTTGACCGCTTTCGCCGAAATTGTGGCGTTCACTGTGAACTACATTTATGGATAAAAAAGTATTACATGAGGCATGTTATTCTTTAGTACACAAACGACAATCATAAAGTATTTTACCTTTATACTATGTAAGTCAGGATTAGTAGGAAATTCGTGTGCATCTTTTGACATTAATTTGATCGCCTTTTAATTAGTCCAAGTTTTTAATCATTTACCCCACATTGTAAATTCATTGATATTGCCAAATTGTTTATAGATTTAGTCATCGCGACTAAGCAAGGAAAATGATGTGTATTTTCAGAACTCGTAAAATATATATGGTTGTTTTCTTCACATTTCTTATATCCAAACTTAAATATAACCTATAAAAATGTAGCTATGAATAGTTTATATGCAGTTCTACTGATTAGAGCACAAGGTAAGGTAGGAATGAATAAGCATGTTATTCGTATGCCACATCAGCGTCACATCATCCCCTCTCAATAACACACCAATAACCAAAACAGCCCTCCTTCATAACACAAAATACCCCACCAAATATACTCACTCACTCACAATATACAAAAAAAGACAAAAAGAAAACACACAAAAGGGTGCATTTGGCATTAGCCATTGGAGTAGCTCAAAACCCTTTGGCACAAGTTTGGCACGTTGACCGGTATAGTTGGCTCACGATTGACATGAAAAAAAAGAATGAATGGCATGTTATTTGCAATCATACCGTGTGCTCTTATATATGTGTTATGTATGTTAATGCAAACAACAACATAACTTGCGTATGTTTCTTAAGCATGATTGATCCACTTGTGTGGGGTAGAAGATATACTGATCAGTTCTCGCTTTTTCTTACAATGGCATAAAAAGAGTTAAAAAAAAATGCATAAGTTAAAAAGATTGGTTCTGTAGTTATTTTTTGTCCAATGTGAATTTGGTTGATTTAAGTTGTGTAGTGTTTCAATGGGTAAAATTCCATGAAAATAAACAATGACCGGGTAGGTGTAACGGTTAATAAGCTGAAGTTTCACATATTGAACACAAACAATAAGAAACAAAAAGCAATTCATATCAAATCTTCATAAATGAAACCCTAAAACATGTTGCTTGAAAAGTTATATACATGTAACAAAATTATGACAGTAGGAACCCCTCTCTAATAACGATATTAGAATCGACCTTTTGGTTACGCATTTGAGTCAAATAAAAGCCAACTCAAATGTATATCTCTAACACACTGATACACAATTCTTGTAGGAATATAGTATATTGTACGAGAGAAAAGAATCAAGAGTTGCATTATGAGTAGTTTAATAACACTCTCCGGAATAACGGTACGGTTTCATTACACCAAGATAATACGTAAATTTTTAGGTAATCTCATTGGTGATAGTACAAAGATTTTAATGTATAGAGAAAAAATCAATATGTATCTCATATTTATCATAAATTAAATGAACCAATCATGTACATTCATTTTATGATAAAAAAAAAATACTTTCATTTAAAATATATATATATATATATATATATATATATATATATATATGTATATATATATATATATATATATATATATATATATATATATATATATCACTACTACTTATAATGCACAAACCACTCTCTCTCCTATTTAATTTTCAGACTTTTCAGACTTGTAAGTAATAAAGCATGATGTACAACACATTAAAGCACAAAAATTCAGACTTACAACCACATATTCATAATATACAACACATTTATACACATATTAAATATAGAAACCACATTAATCCATCCAAGTACAGTCCTCAAAATGTGTTGCGTATGGGAAAAAACATGCACATATTAAATAAAGAAACATCCAGTACAGTCCACACAGAAAAAACACTCAAGTTGCTGCTGGTGATCTACATAGTTTTCAGATCTCATTGGTTTTATTTCGTATCTCTTATGAGAATTAAAGAACTTCAAAAAATCTTGACAACACGGAAAAACAAACTCTTCATAAATCTTTTTGAAGCAATGCTTCTTTTTAATATTCGAGACCTCTTGAACGAGATCTTGAAGCTGTAGTCTTTGTGTTCTTCGAGTCTTAGTTTGTTTTGGGCAGTAACAATTAGAAGAAACAAAGTAACAAACCAAGGGAGGATGTATGCTGTGATTTGGTTCGAACACGACTAATGAAAGAAAGAAATAAGTAAAGGGATTGTATCATATAAGATTGTGTGGTTGAGAGAGTAAATATTTTATTGGTGGCTGCTATGAAATGAAAGAAAAGAGAGGCATCTGGTGTGTGAGATGGGAAATTAGGGTTACATATGAGAAGAATTAGGGTAATATTCTTTTATATAGTAGGTTAAGTGTAGATTTGGGTTATGTGTTGCTGTTGGGTTGTCCGAAATTATGGGCTGGTGTGTTGTGATTTATGGGTCGAATATCAATGGGTTTTTTGCTTAGTTTATCATGTAAAATAATTATTTAAGTCGTAATGCTAAAATACTTGTAATTGCACTTCATTGTCAACAACCGTGATCACATAACGTATATCATATCGTAATGTAACCGTGATCACGTTTAATATTAAGTGGTTATGAGTTTTGGATTTTGATTTCATGTAAATTGTAATTAGTGTATTACATCATCTCATAATTTTATGCGACTACAAGCTACTGTCAAACCACTTTGACCTTCTAACTTGATGATATTACTAATTATAACCTTTATATTTTTGCAGCATCAACCAAATAACTTACTATTTTTTTATATATGCAATTTCACTATTCCTTAAAGTTAATCAAACTTAAAGCTCTCACCATCCATAAATTTGTTGTCACAAGAAATGTATAATCAAAAAAGATTGTCACCCGTAAAACTTAGTTACAGGGTACCCGCCGCCGCAACGCGCGGGTACCCTGCTAGTATATATATATATATATATATATATATATATATATATATATATATATATATATATATATATATATATATATATATATATATATATATATATATCGCAAACCGTTAATCGTTACGGTAAAAAAATCATACTATCGACGACCATAATTAAATTATCTTTATATAGATATGCACTTCTATATACTTTCGACTATTTTTTTTCATTCAAAATTTCCGCCTAAAAAAATCACATGTGATCTTTAAAATGAATCACATGTGACTTTTAAAATGAATCACATGTGATTTTTACAAATCACATGTGATTTTTACAAATCACATGTGATTTTTAGAAATCACATATGATTTTTCTCGTCGGAAATTGATAAGGATTTAAAACGTACACTTTTAGGGGGTCATTTAAGCCATTAATCGACCACTTTTATATCCGTTACTGCATAATTTCGTTCCTTTTCACTTTTTAGGTCTCTTGGAAGCAAAATGCTGGAATGAAGCACATTTGGACGAAAAGGAGCGAATACATGAAGAAAATGCAAAGTCAAGATCTAAGCCACTCAAGCTGCTCAAACTGAACCTGATGGTGTCCCAATCAAAGGGCGACGCCGTCCCTCTGTATAGACTTGATCAAAACATGCACCAGATGGCTTAGTGGAATTTTTGTTCGTATAACCTGACGGCGTCAGGCTTTGAAGAAGAAGGACGTCACTCAGACTTTTCATCTCAGACGGCCCAGATCCAGAATCAAGACGACGTCCCAACTGAAGACTGACGGCGTCGCAACTCTAAGGTGACGCCGTCCCATCGATGACTTGGCCAAGACGAAACCCTAATGACGGCTAGCTGACAACATCCCATCTAAAAGGTGATACCGTCGCAAGTGTAAATCTATATATAGAATTTGATTTTCTGCATTTAAGGAGGTATACTTTTGGAGAAAAACCTTAAACGTTTGTAGTCCGATTTGGACAGTATCTTAGGGTCCCAAACCCTATTTTACACATCAAGATAAGTGTTTTAATCAAAAGTATCATTATGTCTTCAATTGATTGTGTGTATGCTTGCTTGTTTACCATGTCTAGCTAAATTTCTTGTGTGTTTGCTTAGATCTATAAAACATAGTTATTAATTATTGTTAGGTTGTTTCTTATCTTAATTGTAAATTGGCTTATGCGTGCAACTAGGCATCACTCGTTGTGTTTAATGCTTGAGTATTCTTTGTGAAAGTGAGCCTTATGAATGAAATAGCTTAAGGGCTCGCGGATTTCGTAGGCTAAACCCGAAAGATAACCTCAAAGAACTAGGGTATATGCACACCCTACAACCTTAGGAATACAACGCGTTAAGACAAGGTGTGACAATTCAACCGACCAATAAAAGATAACCAGAGAGTAATAGTATCTAGGTAAACACATTTTTAATCATCATACGAGCACATATCAAATAGACATAGCTACCCGTAGAATTAGATAATTAGATAAGTAGAAGTAATCGGTAGAGAATACCACCCCCAAAGCAATTGCTCCGAGATATTTATCTTAGCTTTCTAAAAAACCTATAAAAATATTAAAAAGAATTATCCTCAACCCCCACCTTCTCGTAATATATTTCTTGCTAGCATTCCTATTCTCCTAGAGAACGATATCAATCCCCGAGGCTTACCCAATACTACACTACAACTATTAGGTTCACTGCCTAGGTGGTTGAAAAACTTGCTCGAAGAAAAGGAAGTTCCTTTGACCCCGAACGCGCTTCGTACGCGCATCAGAATTTTTTTTTAAAAAAAAGTTCGCCAAAAGTATATAGAAATGCATGTTTATAGAAAGAGAAATTAATTCTATTCGAGATGGTGTATTTTTCGTAGCTTGAAGATTTATCGTTTGCAAGATATGTTTGTTTTAAAAAAACAAAGTGAAAAATAGAGTTTTATTAATTTTGATGAAAAATGAATGGCTAAGATTGGTTCATTGAATCTATGACAAATTTAGGACTTATATTGATCTCAACTCTTAGGGCCCGTTTGGTTTGCAAAAGAATTTATAATCAGATTTGGATTCGGTTTAGAATGAAAGAAAATAAGTTAGAAGAAAAAATTAATATTTTATTAAAAAGTTTATTATATAGTTGATAAATAATTTATTAAAAAAAAAGTAGGGTAGTTTAATTAATTTATGTATATATTGTGAGTGAAGATATAAATGTGGGGCTCGTTATATTTTTTGATTTGCAAAAAACACCATATTTGATAGGAATCAATCTATTATTCTTGGGCCCACAACTATTCCCAAAAACTTGAACCAAACAAATACACTTTAAAATGAAACATTTCCTTGATTCTAAAAGGTATGAACCAAACGTGCCATTAGTGTATATACACGATACCATTTAAATGATGCAAAACTAAGTTTAAACTTACCATAATAACATATTTCAATCCTAGAAATACGTTTAGCTAAATTTTTTTTAGTCTTCTTCTCATAAGCCGTATGGATATAGGCATATAGTATTGTATACGCCGTATGGTATGGTGTCACTGTCCATGTCTTGATATTTTCAAGTCTTGAGTGTATACGCCGTATAGCATTTAGGGTCTATAGTGTATTAAAGTTACGAATGCAATACTTCACTTCTTTTTACTTCTTTTCCATTATGTGAAAAGGTTGAGGGGGGGGGGGGGGGGGGGGTGAATACGTTTCCGTTTCAAACTTAAAATTTTTGTATCAAATATAGTATAAACCATCGCATTTGCTAATCTCGACGCGATGATGCATTTAACGCATTACGGCATGTAAGGCCAACCCCTTAATATCACATAAGATTCCGCAAGATTAATGGTTCATTATAAATCAAGTTTCACCATTATTAGTCCGGTTTGTTTTTCTTGATCAAGTGTGTCATAATATGTAAAGTGTTAAATATAGTTTATGACTATATGAAAGACCAAGTATGCATCACACACATAAACATCAACCACATAGACAATCAACAATATAGAGCAAGAATAAAAGTAAAGCGATAAGTAAAAGGATAGACAAACCGACACGAGGATTTATAGTGGTTCGGTCACGAATCTTCCCTTCGCCCTACTCCACTCCCCGAGTATCCAACTCGAGAGTTACTTCACTAGATCAACAAACTCCATTCTTGGCAGAGAAAACCTTACACAACGTAGCTTACACTTTTTTCGGTACTAAGCTAAACACCGAGTTCTTCCACGAGGTAGAACCAAACCTATCACAACGTCGCCTACACTTTATCCGGTACAAGGCTAGATACCGAGTCCTTCCACGAGGTAGAACCAAACCTATCACAACGTCGCCTACACTTTATCTGGTACAAGGCTAGATACCGAGTCCTTCCACGAGGTAGAACCAAACCTATCACAATGTCGCCTACACTTTATCCGGTACAAGGCTAGATACTGGGTTCCATTAAAAAGGATGAACCATTACCTGACCAATACGACACATCTATGACACCCGTTATGTTTTGTGGCCCAACATAACAAACCTTGTGTTTTATGGCACAAACACATAAACCATCTAATCTAGTTATAAATACAAGAATATGATACTAGACAATATCCAAGAGAATGTGTCTAATGGATATGAAATCCTAAACTAAACATCAAGAACACAAAGCATGATGTAGTTAATCTACTATGAATGAAGATGACAAGTTTTCCAAGCTTGTTGTACAAGATCTTCATGTCCTTGTATGCTTGTGATGGGTGATCACTTCAGTAGGTAAGGATGCAAGATCTCTAGGCTTGCTTTGGAGGATCACTTTGGGAGTATTCTTACAACATATGAAAGTTAGAAGCATTATTATCATATGAGATGAGGGTGGTTTACATGTTTCCTAATGATCTAAATATGCTAGAAATGGTGGAGAGAAACTATGTGCAAAGATGTGAAAATATGGTAAGAAGTGGCTTGCTATTTATAGGCAAAAAGACCAAACTATGTTTCTGTCCCAAGGATCCCTTCTGGAGGGACCCAACCCTTGTAATTCCAAGGGATCCGTGGGCAATTAGAGGGATCTGTGGGACGCTCCTCTTTACCCCATGGGTTATGGGTCATGGATCATGGGTCATGGGTCATGGACTTGAGTGCCCACCAAGGTACAATGTATCTAGACATTGGGTTATGTATTTTATAAAATGTAAGTAACCAAAATTACTTAAGTGTTTTATAAACTATTTAACTAAACATGTTTAATGGTTTGTTAGAGGTTTGATCATAATGCAACATAACAAACATGTACGAACCTGTGTTGTAGCATACAAAGACTTGAGTCGTCGAGAGGTGTTGAGAGTATGTTGAGAAAAAATATAATTACAAGTAACTTATACATTTTACGTTATGTATTACAAGTTACATGTTTGTCATCAACAAAACAAACGAGACTGTATAGATTAAATATCGTAATATTTGCACTAACAATCTCCCATTTTTTGATGATGACAAAGTATATGTAAATGTAATAGATAGGTAAAATGTCAAAGTTACTTGTGTCCGTACTTCCTATACATTACCTTCTCCGTTTACACTCTTCTCCCCCTTTTGTCGAAACAAAAAGGGTGTGTCCTTGAAGTTTAAACTTAATTTCTCCCAAGAATGGCGAGTTTGCATCATCCCTAGTGAAGTTAAATTAAAAAACACCTTATTGCTCCAATTGGCACACCACGCCAATACCTTCAACACGAAACACTAATGGAGGAACATAAGAATTATCAACAAGATTCACTTCAGTGGTCTTGATGATGACGAAGCTTAGCAACTCATGACCTTGAGCTTGCACGTCTTCAAGAGGTGGTGATATCGCCTTTAAGAGGAACCTAGAGAATCACACAAAAAAATACATAGAAAGATCCTTTGAATTATAACCATTATTGCCAACGGCTCAATGGATCAAATTTTTAAGGCTTAACCTACATCAAGGTTAGTATTAAGGAATGAAAAAGAAAAATATATGATGAGAAAGAAATCTCCTTTTTGTTGAAACATAAAAGAATTTTGAAGAATGAGTGTGTGCATGCTCCCCTTGACGGTTGCTCCCCCTTGTTAAGGGCGTCAAGTATTTTAGGAAGCTAAGACGAAAGTATTGCAAAATTTGCAATGTTTTTGCTTTGATGAAAGCTCCCCTCTATTGAGGATGTCAAGTGCTCCTAGTGTGTTTTGAAAATCTACAAAACAAAAAATTAGTGAAAAAATATATTCGTCATTGGACGAGTTATATGATGCACTTTGTAAATGCTCGACGGAAGCTCCCCCTAGCTCGAGGGCGTCAAGAAGAACCTACAAAAAAAAAAGTAAACCTCGTCCGAAGACAAGTGTTCCATATACAAACCCATGTATATGAGTGAACTTACAAAGAAAAAAAAATAGTGTAAAATTTCGTCCATATATAGACGAGAATCCCATATACATCAAAGTGTATATATATGAACCTACAAAGAAAGGATTAGTGTCAAAAAGATAATAATCCTACTACTTGCATCATTGTGGTTGGTTTAGAGGTTGTAAGGTTGTTCAAGATGAGAAAATAAATGTATTTGGGGATGAGACGCATTTCATTACGAAATTCACTTGGCTTTTGACAACATAGATGTTTGTGGAGGATGGTTGAGTGACCATGAATTGTAGTGGTAGTGAGACACTTGTAGAATGTGGTTGACACAAGTAGCTTGTGGTTTGAGGTTGTGGTTGACACAAGTAGGATGTGGTAGAACATGAAACATACTTCATCACATAGCTCATGAACTAGACCTTGGACATGGTGATGATGATAGAAATCATCATTATGACTTAGAGGTATGGAAGTTGTGGTAGAGGTGATGAGAAGTCAAGTTTTACTAGGTAATAAAGAGACTCAAGGTTAGTAAGGGATGTTGATGAAAGGTATCAAGGTGACTCTTTGACTCGATTGATGACTCAATAGAGGTGGTAGACATGATGACTTTGTGAGTAGTGACAAAAGTGGAGGAAGATGGTTAGGATGATGCAAGATTAGGAATAAAAAAAATGTGCGAATGAGCACAACTTGAATTGATGATGAAATCGACCATTGTCAATCTACAAGAATCTAAATGAGTTAGTACAAAAAGAAAACATTTATACAAATGGAGAAATTGTTCACATAATATCATGAAAAGAAAAGAAAGAACATGTAAATAATCACATAAATGCAACTCATTTATAAATATATAAGAAACTGATAATCCTAAGTGTTGAGCAAGTATTTGAGTGGAAAAAGGAATTTTGAAATGATTATCTCAAGAGATAATGTACCTTATGTTCCCGGTTCCACCGGTTCCCTCACTAGAAGGATCCGGCTAGCTTTAGTCTAGGGATCCGGCTAACAGATGAGGTGAAAAGGAGGTGATTGGATTCTAGCAAGGTCTAGCACCTACATATCCTAAGTTACTCAGTCTATTAAGTGTCTTAGATGGCATGAGACCTAAGTGGTCAAGACTAATGAGTGAGGTTTGTCAATGATGACTTTTGTGGGGAAAATGGAGTTTTAAAACATAAACAAGTGATCATGGATGCACTAAGTGTTTTGAGGATGGTGAATGGTTATAGGAACTAGATGGTGGTTAAAGGAAAATTTAGAAAATTTCTTAAAAATCATAAGAAATGAAAAACTAGTTTTTGGAGCATTTTAAGGTAAAGATGACTAAAATCAATTTGCTAAAATTGAAAGAAATATCAAACTAGGTGTTTTGAGTTGAGAGGAACAATGTGTAAACATTGTAGCGGAAATATGATGAGTTTTGAAGTAATGATAAATCAAAAATACTTTGAATGTGATCCTAAGTCATCTATGAGTGAATGTGAGATCAACTGAGCCTAAGGAAAGTTTAAGTGATCCTAATGTAGCATGTTTAACTAGTCCAATAAGGCCTAGAAGGTTGAATTGATGCAAGGAGGCTAAAAAGGAACTTCTGTCCACCCGGATCCCATGGATCCTTCACTTGAGGGATCCGTCTAGTTATATCTAAGGGATCCGACGTCTGAGACAGATTTTCTTAACAGAATAGTTGCAAAATTTTGATCTATATTTCAAAATTTGAAACTAATGATTTCTACAGCAAGTATACATATATACAAGTTAAGCATAGCAAGGAGAGCATGTAGAAATAACATATAGGCAATCAAGTGAGATTGAGCTCACAAATAACACAGAGGTTTAGCAAACTTGACAAGCACTATTCAAAAAGCCAAAAACAGATTTAATGTCTAGATTAGTAAATCATTTACACTAACAATGACATGCAAGGTATGTGTCTAGAAAGAGTTGTGAGGTGCTAGTTTAGGACAATATAGACTATCTTTAGATCCAAAAGTTGGAGTTGCTATGTGTGGAGATGAAGGAAATGTGTTTAGAAGAGTAAGTGTTGGATTTAGAAAGGCTTGAAGAAAGTACCGTTTTGTGAGTTGGTTTTGGCTAAAAGATGTTTGCCTATGTGTTGGTATTTGAAGAGTAAGAAACACATGTATATGCGTCCTTAAGAAAGTGAATTGTTTTAGAAGGTTGTTTTGGTCAACGGAAGCAATGAACTATGTATAGTCATTACGGATGGTTATTAGCATACAATGAGCTTCGTCCATGAAGTCATGTAGCTCTTCTCGATCAAAGCAAGATAATCGCTTGATGAGGCAAGTGGTTGTGATTAACTTAAAAGAAAAATTAATTTTACAACTTGTTTGATTAGTAATCCTAAGACAATGCAAAGTATTTCCATTGTAAACTTACTTTAGAAAAACATAGGAGTATAAATTTCTCAAGTGAGAGAGTGAATATGAGACTATTACTAGCGGTGCTCAATTACGGCTAAACACGACCATTTTTACGGGCGATTCCACATACACAACTTCTATCAAGGAAGCAATTCAACCGTTAGGTCAAATTGAGTTTCTAGTGCAATAAGTTCTCCAGTATTCATTCTCAAGTTAGGGAAATTTATATTCCTACAATGGCTTATCGAAGAGTAACAATGATGATACTTTACTTCATTTTTATTAATATTATGCTTGAAACAACTAAGGTGACGAAGGTGTCATGTTTAAAAAAAATTAAAAGTTGTCCATATGGTGAACAAAAATGGTTGGATGAGCTAGTTCAACATATGTTGTTGGAAAGCTCGATTTAGGATTTTCGGATATGAACAATTATATTTGCGTTGCAAAATAATATACTTGAGTATGTCGGATGAAATTATCAAGTTGTCAATCCTACTATGAAGCTTGGAAAGCGATCATGAAAAGGAAAACGGGAGAGTACATCATCAACACAAGTTTAGGTTATGATCCGATGTACATTCTTGTTGTTTTTAAAAAACGACACAAGAAAATATGAAATCAAGAAATCATATAAGCACATAAAACATTTATGTTGCACACATGACAAACTCAACTAGAAGCCACTTAGTATATTACATGTTTTAAACATTTTTCAACTTATATGACTTATCTAAGTATTTAAACTAACATTTTCGACACACCTAGATGTTATCCCAAACACTCCTTCAAATAGCACATTGATTAATAAAATATTACTAAATCGACAAACAAGAGAATGAATAGTAAGGTGAGGAAACCACATATGTTATTCAAACAAACAAGCACAAAAACTATTTAAGATAACCAAATAATCAAGTAATGCAACGTAAGACAATTAATCATTTAGCATAGCATACGAAAGTTCTTTTCATCGCTTTGTATTAAATATAAACATGTATACCAAACTTGATTAGTTTCTTTTATATTTATAAATATGATCAAAACCTTAATTTCAAAAGAAGACACTTGTTCAAAGACGAAAACATCCGTTTCCAATTAGATCAAAATTTGTGCAAAAGTTATGAACGAAAAATGACTTTCTATTATAAATCAATGATTCTGTAATTTTTTGTTTTGAATCAGTTTATGAAATCATTTTTAAATGAAAGTAGACTCAAATACCTTTCAAACGATAGGTGGCACGACTTATACGGACTTACGGTTAATTAGTTATGAATTTTTGAAATTTAGACAAAAATTGTCTTCTGTACCACGGATCCGCCAAATCCCTTCCAAAAGGGATCCGCCCTTTGATAGCAAAGGGATCCGAGGAAATGACACAAATTTACAAAAATGCATGTTTTGACCCGACGAAAAGGTTTAACCTTTGTAGACTTTTTAGTGAAGTTATATTACCCATTTTAATTTTTATTTAAGCTTGATTAACAAGATATCTAACAACAAAACTTCAAAGATAAAAAAAACAATAAAACACTTTTCATATTATGATTGACTTCACCAAAAATTTCATACAAGGACCTTACTCGTTTTGAAAACCATTTGTTTTTAAAAACTAGAGCCAACCCGCTCTGATACCAATTGTGAAAACGTAGAGGGGTGGGGGGGGGGGGGTAAATACGTTTCCGTTTCAAACTTAAAGCTTTTGTATCAAATATAGTATAAACCATCGTATTTGCTAATCTCGACGCGAGGATGCATTTAACGCATTACGGAATGTAAGGCCAACCCCTTAATATCGCATAAGATTCCGGAAGATTGATGGTTCATTATAAATCAAGTTTCACCATTATTAGTCCGGTTTGTTTTTCTTGATCAAACGTGTCATAATATGTAAAGTGTTAAATATAGTTTATGACTATATGAAAGACCAAGTATGCATCACACATATAAACATCAACCACATAGACAATCAACAATATAGAACAAGAATAAAAGTAAAGCGATAAGTAAAAGGATAGACAAACCGACACGAGGATTTATAGTGGTTCGGTCACGAATCTTCTCTTCGGCCTACTCCACTCCCCGAGTATCCAACTCGAGAGTTACTTTACAAGATCAAGAAACTCCATTCTTGGCGGAAAAAACCTTACACAACGTCGCTTACACTTTTTCCGGTACTAAGCTAAACACCGAGTTCTTCCACGAGGTAGAACCAAACCCATCAAAACGTCGCCTACACTTTATCCAGTACAAGGCTAGATACCGAGTCCTTCCACGAGGTAGAACCAAACCTATCACAACGTCGCCTACACTTTATCTGGTACATGGCTAGATACTGAGTCCTTCCACGAGGTAGAACCAAACCTATCACAACGTCGCCTACACTTTATCCGGTACAAGGCTAGATACCGGGTTCCATTACAAAAAAGGATCCATTACCCGATCGACACGGCACATCTATGACAACCGTTATGTTTTGTGGCCCAACATAACAAACCTTGTGTTTTATGGCACAAACACATTGATGAGTGTCTAAATACTCATCATTTTTATACCATCTAGACTGCAAAAACATCTGAAAACACTCAGAAATGCATCAAAATGATGAAAATATCACAAATAAGTGTTTTATGTGTTTTAAATGCAAAAATACCAAAATCAGATGAAAAACGTATCAAGTTTGCATAATTGGCAGTTTTAGTCCCCCAAGTTTCAAAAATTGTCAAAACTAGTCCCTGGTAATTCAAAAACTTGTAAAATGTCATTTAAGGTCCATGGGATTCAAAATTTGTCAAAATAAACCCTTTAAAGTTTAAAATTTACAAAATGACAACTTTAGTCCCTAAAGTTTGAAAATTGTCAAATATAGTCCTTGGTGAATTTAAAAATGGAAATTTATCAAAAATAAACCTTGTACTATTCATAAATGACAAAATTGGTCCTTATAGTGAACTTTTGGAAAATTACATGTTTGGTCCCTTAAGTTTCAAAAATGACATAAAAGGCCCTTGCATTTATTAAAAATGGAAAATAATTACAATTATGGTCCTTGGTTTATCATATTTGGCATAATAGGTCCTTGGAATAACTTTGGTATAGTGGCAGGTTTGGTCCTTCAAATTGGCAGAATTACACATGTGGTCCTTGGGCTTGTATTAATAACAAACCAAACGGACCTATAATTTAAACCAAATCCAACCCAGTCCAATACCCAAAACCCGGCCCAAAGTTTAAATGAAATAATACCGCCACCACTGTTCACATCCCTCTCCCACCACTGCAAACCAGAAACCAGGTGGTTTCACCACCTCACCACCACTTTCCACCTTTCCACCTTATCCCCCCACCTGTTTACCTAATCCCTAACACCTCCACATACACCAAGAAGCATTAAATGCAAAGAACCTGCTATTATGACTTTTTCCCGCCAAAACTCCACTTGTACGATTAAGATGATATCAAGCTTTATCCAATGGTGGGAATTGATCAGAGGAGAGAGGGGAAGCTTTTGGATGTCTATAAAGAAGAAAAGAAGGCAGAGATAGTAGGGTCGCATGTCTTTAGACCATTTGTAGTGTAAAATTTACTTAAAAGTCTGTTTTAGCTTAAATTTCAGTTCTTAGTGTAATATTAAGTTCATTTCAAGTTAAAAGTCACTTTTGTAATGTAATTATTCCAGTTAAATAAGATTTCAAGTTTTAATGTTTCTTGTTAATTCGTATTAAGTCAATTATAATAATCAGAAGTCACAAAAGCTCTTTTACTCTTCCAACAAGCTCAGATAAGCTTGCTAGAGCTTTTCATGAGCCTGCAATATACTCTAGTGTTTTAATTTAGAAAAAACCAAAATTGGTCAACGAAAGTCAACTGTGATCACTCTTTGGTTCAGAAATGGATTTGGGTTGATCTTGATGCTGGAGTGGGTTGGTTTTGATTAATATAGTGGTAGATTTGGTTCTAATATAAGCTTCTCCACAGTTGGACTGCTTGTGAGTATTTTTCTTGTTTCAAAAACTAAATAGTATTTGCATAATCTAGTTCTGCTTTAATTTGTTATTAGCATTAGTTTATATCTGTTCTACTACTGTTTCTAGACTATAATTAATATAGTTTTAAAGTTAGTATAAGCTATTTCAAGTAGTAGCTTATTTAAGTTGCAAATTCAGTTTCTTAAGTAGTGTTTGAATTGTCCTTGTTAACTGTGTTAGATAGTATTCTAGCCATTGTTCTTGTTTAATGCATGTCACCTTAGGTCTATATAGCTCATAGAAAGCATAAAATCTAGTGCTTGTTTTATAAAAAGTCAAAATCACTTATTATCTTTAATTTCTTGTTCACTGTTAGGATTTTTAATTGCATAATCATGCATACTAGTGTAAAAGTTGTTTATATAGCCTAAATAAGTCTTATAGTAGCTTAATACATCAAATTAGATCATCTAGGATTATTAGAAGTTCATAAAAGTCAAATCTTTAGTGTAATTAAAAAGTCAAATTTTCCTAAATTGTAGTTTTTGAATAAACTTCATAATTTTAGTGTGTGCTCAATATTAAGATTTAGCCTTTAAGCTTTTGGGATATTAAAATTTAGCTGCTAATCTTAATTAGAAAAATATTAGTTCATCTCTATTTAGCTTATAAAGTGCTTATTTTTCAGCTTGTTTTGAACACCTTTTCTGAAAAGTGCCCTGTGCACAGATTTGCTGGCCCATTTAACAAGCTCTCAGAGAGCTTATTAGTAAAGCTTAGCTTGTGTACCTTAGCTTTTTGAGAAGCTAACCTAGCTGTCTCAAGGTTCCAGTTCTAGTTTTTCCATTTGTAGCTTATTTGATAAGCCTGCTCTTTGCTTTTAATTTTGTCCATTTTACTTAATACACCAATCAATCAGTGGTCACCAGTTTTTCAAAAGCTTCTCACAAGCTTATTAATGGAAGCCAAACTTTGTAGATTAGATTTTTAGAGAGCTTAGTTGGTTAACTTGTCAATTCCAGTGTTCTTTTTCATTTCCTAGCTTATCTAAGTGCTTAAAAATAAGTTAGAAAGTAGCTTGAAAACCAATAGTGTCCTGTGTTCCAGCTTAAGCTAGTGCTTATTTGTAGCTTGTTCAGTGCTTATTTCTTAGTTATATTGCTTATTCAGTTGTCAAATTAGCTATTTATCAGTTGCTTAGCTTCTTTCTAGTTAATCTTTTGCTTATTCTTCAGCTTATTAGCTATTTAGCTTAACATTGTGCTTATTTCAAATTTCTTGTTAACTGTTAGAAACATAAGCTTATTCAGAGCTTATTAGTGATTTTTGTAAAAAGTTCCAGTTATGAAAAGTGCTTATCTCTTTGTACTTAATTTGTTTTAAAAAGAAAAATCAAAAAAATAAAATATTTTGCAAAAAGGAGTTGCTGGGATTCGAACCCTGGCCACCCAGCTCACCACACACACACACTACCACTCGCCCTTGGGTCTTTGACTGGTAATGTTTTGCATAATTAAATACTTACCCCTTGTTTTCTCATTTAGCTTATACGAACTAACTAGCTTATTTACAGCTTATTGAAACTAGCTTTTTCAACTTTTGTATTTTTCTTAACTTTGTATTAGTATAAAGTAATTTACAAAAAAGTTTCAGATTTTTCTGAATAGTTTTAGTATTTTTAAACATTTAATTAGTGTAAAATAGTATTTAATTCATAATAAAAAATATAAAAGTTAAAAAAATATAAATCTTTTTTCTAAAATTTTCTTTTGTCATATATTAAGTAAAAAAATTGTTTTTACACTTGTAGGACTTTTATTTCACAAATTTTACGTTTTTGCTTGCGCACTCGTGTAATTTTTATACATAACGCTCGTTTTCATTTTAAATCACGTTTTTAGATAATTTAAGTTTACGTTTTAATTAAAATAGTTTATTTAAGTTATTTTATTTTATAAATCACAAAAACTTCATTGTAAAAATAGTGATAGCGTTTATTTAATATATTTTAACTTTTTAATTTTCTTCAATTTGCATTTAAGCCCCTGTAATTTACAAAACTTTTTCTTTAGGCTTAGATATTCCAAAATCCTTACTGATCACTATCCTTAGTGATTATTCGAAATCTGTCTGTGTTAAACACCATTCATCCTCCGTGGGACTTAACGACCCAGGAATCCACTATATTCCTCTGATCTAAATTGCATTGGTTTCAGGCTGTCTGGCTTTTATTACGGTTGACCATTCACAAGTGGTTAGCTTGTGTGATAAAACCTGACTGTTCAGGAGCCAATCAAATTTTTGAACCATCTAATCTAGTTATAGATACAAGAATATGATACTAGGCAATATCCAAGACAATGTGTCTAATGGATATGAAATCCTAAACTAAACATCAAAAAAAACAAAGCATGATGTAGTTAATCTTCTATGAATGAAGATGACAAGTTTTCCAAGCTTGTTGTAGAAGATCTTCATGTGCTTGTATGCTTGTGATGGGTGATCACTTCAGTAGGTAAGGATGCAAGATCTATAGGCTTGCTTTGGAGGATCACTTCGGGAGTATGCATACAACAAATGAAAGTTAGAAGCATTATGATCATATGAGATGAGGGTGGTTTACATGTTTTCTAATTATCTAAATATGCTAGAAATAGTGGAGAGAAACTATGCGCAAAGATGTGAAAATATGGTGTGAGAAGTGGCTTGCTATTTATAGGCAAAAAGACCAAACTATGTTTCTGTCCCAAGGATCCCTTCTGGAGGGATCCGGCCCTTGTAATTCCAAGGGATCCGTGGGCAATTAGAGGGATCTGTGGGACGCTCCTCTTTACCCATGGGTTATGGGTCATGGATCATGGGTCATGGGTCATGGACTCGAGTGCCCACCAAGGTACAATGTATCTAGACATTGGGTTATGGGTCTTGGGTCATGGGTTTTACCCAACACATTTACTTCTGTTTATGTATTTTATAAAATGTAAGTAACCAAAATTACTTTAGTGTTTTATAAACTATTTAACTAAACATGTTTAATGGTTTGTTAGGGGTTTGATCATAACGCAACATAACAAACATGTACGAACCTGTGTTGTAGCATACAAGGACTTGAGTCGTCGAGAGGTGCTGAGAGTATGTTGAGACAAAATATAATTACAAGTAACTTATACATTTTACGTTATGTATTACAAGTTACATGTTTGTCATCAATAAAACAAATGAGACTGTATAGATTAAATATCGTAATATTTGCACTAACACGTTTTTTTTTTATGTCTTTTCACTTTATTGCTCCAGTTTAGTACTAAAACATTAAATCATAGTAAATAAGTACTCAAATCTATAAAACTTATATAAAAACGAGCAATAAATACGGGATATTGATACTAAAAGTATGTTCTTATTTGATGATATCAGGTACACATGTGAAAGAAATTGGTTGTTTGTTGAATAATTTGGTAAGGGGTATTTCATTTCTGATGGTGGTTGAGGGAAGAAGATTAAGTAAGTAGGGTGTCATGTGAAGTGTCTGACCCAAAATGTAGGCGGGAGGTGGGATTGGAAAAGTATGTACGAATCATATTATTAATAGTACGAATCGTACATTTCGATTTTTGTATTTTGTTGGAAAGTTTTAGGACAAGAAATTCTCATTTGAATTCCATGTGTGTGATCTTTACGATTGCAGCGGATAATAAGTGGTTGTATACTAGATACTAGTAATCAAAATAATATTGGACGATAAATATGGCCCAAGACTGATTGTGGGTTTGAGTCCATAGAGTTTCATGTTATGTATATTCAATATATATAATAATACAATAAACAGACGTAGTTTTATCAATCAAACATGGTATCAGAGCGAGTCCGATCCTCTAACTTAGGTGGCTATGTTGAGCCACCTACTCTAGGCCACCTCGTCAAACCTTATCGCCGCTGCTATTCCAATTCCTTGAAACAAATATGTAAATTTTCGGCCAAATCCCTAACTACATATATATATGTATATATTCTTTTACCAAAACTTTCAAACCGTTTGAAGTTAGCTGATGCATTTAACGTCATTCTCTTCTTTTTTCAATTCTGGACAAAAACCTTAACTTGAATCACCTCCGCTGGCCGCCTAAAGCCGACTGCCACCAAAGAAAAAAAATCTACGTTTTGATTTTGTTTCTTTGCTTTTGCTCTTGCTGTTGCTACTGTTGCATGATAAGGTTTACTCCTCACTTGTTGTCAGATGTATTCATGAACAAATTTGTTATTTGACTTTCGTACTGATTTTATTTGCTTCTGCTTGAAGAATTGCTTCATCAAACTATCGGATTTCTTCATCAACAAATCATTGGTTTTACTGCCATAATTTTTTCTTCTCTTCTTAGTTTAACTTTGTTTATGTTTATTTAGTTTTGTAATCCAATCTGAGCTTTCGCGATTTCAGCATTCGAATTATGAGGATTGTTACATGATAAATATGACTATAGCTCGATTATAGGTTTGAGTCCATTAGAGTTTCATGCTATATGTAATCTATATATAGTTTGACTAATAATAAATTTATTAACAGGATTTTATCAATTTAACAAATAACACAAGAAACATTAATCTGCTTACACGATTGAATAATTGACAAGCAGGCAACAAACCCGAAGTAGCCAAAATGTATTAATTGATTAAAGATTGAACTAGTCAAAATAAAGCTAAGTATAATGGTGACCATTAAGAGACCAACAACACCACTATCACCACAACTACTTTTTTATTTTATTTTATTTTATTTTTTTAGAATAACTACATGACCAACTTAGTGTAATAAGAAGACCGATGAAACAAATTTATTTTTCATTTCCATTTTTTTAACACCAAAATCAAATTTTTATTAATAATTAAAAACATTACATTAATAATTCAAATACAATTAAAAACATTACAATAAAAATTTTCAAATAAAATGACAAATTAGTGTTCATTTGTTCGACGCCAAATGTGTTCCACTAAATTGGCTTTATAGCTTAGATAAGTTGTTTTGTTGCGTATATCTCTAATAACTTGTAATATTTCTTCAAGCATTCATACGAGATTATCATCACGATGTTGCTCCCCTGGATAAAATTCGGGATAGATTGTCATCCCTTTTGTCTTTATAATCATATTATGTAATATAATGCGTGTGTCATATCTGTTATTTTATTAACAGACATCTGTTGTGTGGAAGATGGCCCACTTTTTTCTTTAGGTCGCCAAACGCTCGTTCTGCATATTTTCTTGTTGCTTTGTGCGCATTCTTATACCGTATTCGCTTTGTATCAGGAATGATGTCGTATGTCAATTGAAGAATTACAGAGGTACACTGGGGAAATACCAACTTTTCCCTTACAATCACTACTTTGTTGAAAATACAAGGCATTATTATTTACTTCTTGAACAATGCGTGTGAATAGTCTTCGGCTTATTCGAAACCACTTATGGAATAATTTATCGTCATACATTGAGCTTTCAGAGAAGTATGTAGCCACTAGACGATCATGAGCACCGTAACGAACTCTATCTATCGTGATTCGTGGTGGTTTTTTGGATCGTAAAAGTGGAAGCCTGGAAAATCATAATGACCTCTTTAAAAAAACGCTAGATCGGTATTATTAACTTCATCTTCTTCATCATCCGAGGATGTAAAAAGAAATAGATCCGAGGACATTTGTTTTAAATAAAATGTGTAGAGTGTGTAAAAAAAAATGTGTATGAAAGTGTATATAAGAATGGAGAAGTGATAAAATCACGATTATTCATATTTTAATACAAAAAATACTCCTGTTTTAGCTGAAATAAAAAACAATATTACGGTTTTAATTTCAAATATTACGTCTATTTGTTATTATGTTATTAAGGTATATTCGAGAATTTTTAGAGCAAAAGAGCAATATTTCGGAAGCTAAACGAAGATTATTGAAGTCGCAACGAAGGCCATATATTTCTTGGGGATGATCACTGTTTTAGACTGCAACTTCTCATTTCTTTACTTTCATTTTTTTTATGTCTTTTACCTTTAAATAGACATGTAACAATTTCAACCTTTTGTATTAACACATTTTTTAGTGTGTCTTGTGTTTCAAGATTTTTACTTAATTAAATAATGTTTTAGCCTAATTACATTTATCAATTGCTTATTTATTGCTTAGTTTTAGCTTATCTTAAATTAAGTTAGTATTTTTAATGTTTTGATGCTATAAATCTTATAAAGTTTAAATCTTTTATGAAAATCATTAAGTTTAGTTATTTAAATTTAGAGGGAATTGCATATATATTCTTCCAAAGCTTTATAATTGCGTATATATCCAACTAAAACTCATAATTGCATATATATCATTTCAAAGCTTTAAAATTGTCACATATATCCAACAAAAACTCACAATTACATATATATCATTCCAAAGCCTTAAAATTGTCATATATATATATATATATCTAAATAATTATTTTAAATATATATTTAATAGAAAAAAATGTCTAATAATTATAATTGATATATAAAATGACGATGATAACCTTATTTTTATTTTTTTTACAATCACAATATATCTTTTTATTGGTTTAAAATTTTATTATATCATTTGATCTATATATATAGGAGTTTACGTTTAGATGGAACGATGGATGGTGCAGTTGATATTCTTATTCAAGATTCGTCGATAACGAACATGGTTGAGTCACCGAACATGGTTGCTCTTTCTTTTCTTAATAAATGGTTTAAGGATATTTTGTAATAGTTAAAAAAATAATAATAAAATAAAAATAATAAGTTAATAAGTATAAGGATATAATCATTATTTTATATATCAATTATAATTGATAAATAACGATTATGCCTTAAACATGTCAAATAACTATAATTGATATATTAAATAACGATTACACCCTTATACTTATTAATTTTTTTTAACAATTACAGAATATCCTTAAACCATCTTTTAAGAAAAGAAATGGCAACCATGTTCGTTATCGACGAATCTTGAATAAGAATATCAACTGCACAGTTCATCGTTGCATCTAAACGTAAACTCGTATATATATAGATCAGATAACATAATAAAATTCAAACCAATAAAATCATATTTTGTAATTGTAATATATATATATATATATATATATATATATATATATATATATATATATATATATATATATATATATATAGAATTGAGATCAAATGAGAACTTTCTTAAAGTTGTAAAAGTAGGAACCAATAAATGATTGACAAGTGGAATTTGGATTTTAATAAAAACTGAAAATTAAATATATACTAAAAGGGTATTGTAGGTATTTTATACCACCTTAAATAACCTTTAACCCTAAAACTCCTAATAAACTGCCTCCGATCTCTTTCTTATTTCTTCCCTCAAATATCGCCTCCCACTAATCTCTCATCATTCACATCTATATTTCCGGCGAACCAAAATCAGTTTGTGACGACACTCTTCAGCCACATAAAAACTCTAGCATGCTATTTTTTATAACCGGAATCTATTATCCTCTCCGGAGTTCATGGCGTCCAGTTGTTTTATGCTCTTCTCTCCGGCGAGGTTTCACACCGGAATAAGGGTAAACAAACCCCAACCCGACGCCTAAGTCTGTGTATCCTCTTATCTATGTCACGGTATTTTATACAGTTTGATATGCATGTACGGATCTGGGTTTTATCTTCCTTGCCAACTGAAAACCTCACCGGTGTGTAGATCGAAACCCTCACCGCCGCCGCCTTTTATCAAGTGAGATCTTAGCCGCTACCATTCTAGGCGATATCACAAAACCATGGTCGAATGGTTTTCTATCTGTGTTCTATTGCGATTTGTTTTCAGTTTTGACATGTGTTCAGTTTCATGTATGTATCACAAAACCATGGTTGAATGGTTTCTTGATTTCGAGTAAATATCATCTAGTTTTTGGATGTCAGATTGTGTCAAATGGGTTTTTGATTTCAAGTTTTGTAGCAGTAGATACATTCTCATGGTTGTGTATCTAATGGTTTCTTGGTTTCGAGTTTTGTAGCAGGAGATACATTCCTGTGGTTGTGTAACAAATGGTTTCTTGATTTCGAGTTTTGTAGCAGGAGATACATTCATGTGCTTGTGTATCAAATGGTTTCTTGATTTTGGTTTTGTACCAGATACATTCTCGTGGTTGGGTATCAGTTGGTCTAGTGTACACACCAGGATCACCACTAGTTTGTATCAGTTGGTATGATCGAGTACGATTTGGGTTGTATTTTTCTTATATGATAGAGTACTAGTTTGTATTTTGTATCATTTGTGTGTAGTGAAGATTTGTTATAATATAAGAGTTAATTTTTTGTTATAATATACCTTAAGTGTTATAAATTAATGGCTATGTACCATGTATAAATTAAACGAGGTGGAAGTGACCCGCGCGGCGGAACAACAATTTTTGGACGGTTTTGTGTGCTGGTGTACTTCTTATTTATCTACTTTGTTTTTGCAGAATCCTTTTTTTATAAATAGTGGATCACATGCAAATAATACTCACGCTGTGTATCTAATGCATGATACACCATACATTCGCTTGGGTGGGGTCCTAATGTCCTACATCATTTGTTAGACTACGGTTAGGCAAAGCAAAAGTAAGTAAAAAAAACCGTGAATGTGAGATAACAAAATAGAAATCCAAATAATAGACCATTGAAAGAAAGTTATTGGTTGTTATTTTGTGTAATGGTGATAATAAATTAAATTGGTTATGTATAAGTGAAACACTTGAAATCCGATGTACCATGCATAAATTAAATTGGGGTAATGATAAAAATGAAATGAACTGAAAATTAATTAATGTGAAAACATTTTTAGATTTGGATTCTCTAAAATACCCTTGAAACTTTATTCAATGACTATAATGACACTAATTTAATGTTAAGCTCATCTAAGACCAACCAATTGATCTAATGGTCCATATTAGTTCTCATTTTTATAACTTTAAGAAATCTCTCACATTAACCCATCCCTATATATATATATATATATATATATATATATATATATATATATATATATATATAATTGTTATTTTATATATCAATTATAATTTTTAGACATTTTTTTCTATTAAATGTACTTAAAATAATAATTTGGATATATATGACAATTTTAAGGCTTTGTAAGGATATATATACAATTATGAGTTTTGGTTGGATATATATGACAATTTTAAAGCTTTTGAAAAGAAATATATACAATTATGAGTTTTGGTTTGATATATATGCAATTATGAGGCTTTGCAGGGATATATATGTAATTCCCTCTTAAATTTATAAAGTTTGTGTCTTTTAGTTTTAAAACTCTTTTTTACCAAGTCTTTTATTTAAAGTTTTAATCTTTTCGCATTTTTAGTGATAAATTAGTTTTACAAATCAAGTTTTATCATTTTTAAGCTTTTTATTTATGAAAGTTGCAATCTTTATTCCACCTCTCATCTTAAATTTGCATAAAGTTTCAAGCTTTGAATGATTAGTAGAAGATTAAAGGTTATTAAAGAGCTATAAGGATAATTAATGGGTAATATGGAAGTATTTTGGGTTATTTAAGAGCTATGGATGAGATATTTAGTTTAGTTGTTCATTATTATCATTCATTCTTTTTCAATCACGGTGCCTTCTAATATTTTTTTTTATTCTCTTTATTATTGTTAATTGCGATGCTTAATTATATATATATTTAGTCATGTTTAGCGTTATTAGGACGTTGGAGTAGATTTATTGATATACTTGTTTGGTAATGAGTTGATTTGAGGTGGTGATTAATTAGTGATTTAGAGAGGATTATTATGAGTAAGGTTAGGACTTTTGATTTAAACGATAATCCCAAAAAAATTGTTTTAAAAAGTTATAAAATTCCTTTTAACTAAAATTGAAAATGGAACCATGTAAGATTTTAGAAATTTATTATCTTTTAAAGTAAAAAACTTTTAAGTAATTAATTAACTTAAACGAATTTTATAAAAATTGGCTTTAAAAGAGCGTGGATAATCTTTGTTTGAATTAAATAACTTTTTTTTTTTTCGAGTTTATTGGGTAAATGGAACCGGTGACCGATAAACTTGATTTAGGATTTAATTTAATCCAAAGGTCAAATTTCTTATCTTAAATTATTAGTCATCCAATCTAAAATACCAATTAGTCATCACTAAGAATCAACAAACAAGTATATTTCCCCGTATATATATATATTTGTCGTTATCATTTTAGCTTATCTTGTAGTTTATGCTTGCCTTCTTAGTTATTACTTGTCTTAGGATTGCCTCTAGTTTTCCTTGTAGTCTATAATTAAAAGCAAAAAAATAGTGATATCTACACATCAAACGAAGAACGAAAACGCGCGTCTCAAATCCATCATTCCTTTAGATCGACATTCGAGAGATCAATACTTACCACGATACAAGGTATTTAGGTTCGTATCCGTATCTTTCCCTCACCCTTATAAATAAATTTGTAATCGAAAAATGACTCTTTCAAGAAGTAATGAGATATTTATACGGTAAATATTTAATTTTTAATTTATTTTACAAAGTAACAAACGGTCGAAAAAAGGGGTTTTGATTTGCCTTTCAACTTCGATCGCTTATGCGACCAATTTTTCCATTTTCATCATAATGGACACGTCCTCATGGGGGTTGTGTAATGGTTGGGAGAGAAGGGAACACGTCGCCCACGGGGTCGACCGTCCATTCGATCTCACCATTACACATGGTCTAATCGATCACCAAGAAAAAAAATAAAAAATAACAACGCCTGACACACTTCGAATCTTTTACGTGATGATGATATCTTTGTGTACACACATAGGATAGGTTACATGTACCCCCACCCGACTTCTTTTTTTTTTAATCTTTTTCTTATTGTTTTTAAAATTTTCTAATAATGTTTTCATTATAAAACTGTGAAACTGAAAGTACGAAACATAAAATATAAACTTTAATAAGTCAACAATATTAAATTGTCAAAAAATATGGAAAAAAAAACTGTGTTATATTATCGAATACAAAGAACAAAGTGATGAAAGTGATAAAAAGTAAGATAGGGGGGCTTTATAACACAACCCATGTCGTCTTCAATAACCTTTATTTTCATTGATTTACCATATTGCAATATTTAACAATCAAGCAATATGGAATTTGGACCACAAAACACAACTTGCACATTGGCAAAAACATAAACCATCACTAACAGTATCCAAACCGCTCATTTACTTACCACTTATCAAAAAATGTGCCAGTGTATATTATGTGAATGGAAAGATTAGATTCCACTTTGTACTGTAGCATTGGCTCTTGATGATTTCGAAGAAATTAAAATTTTTTGTAGATAGCTATTTGAGATCATGGAAAATTTTGGTTGGTTGCTTTTTATTTTTCTTGACTTTTTAGGCATGTAAAACTCTGCACTTGTAAGGGGAATGCCGACAAATTTCCTAGGTATCAAATGTTACACGTCCTTTGCTTTTTACTCACTTAAATAATATCATGCATTGTTCAAAAAAAAAAAAAAAAATATCATGCAAATTTTTATTTTTGTTTATTACTGTATTCTTTTGTAACATTTAAGGTTTTAACCTAATTATGAGTTTAGATTATTTCTAAGAGTGCTTTTATGAATTGCAACGCACTTAAAATAAACTAATTAACAATATTTATATGATCATGTTACATTATCATCTCACACTATTTATTTCGTATGTGCAAATTAACGCAAACTTAGCATATTAGATATGTAACGTACTTAATGCAACATATTATACACGTTGTAATTTGGTTGTTCGTCGACATCCACTCTTCCCGGTCCCCAGTTTGTGATGATTGGTCTTTAAAACGCGCAATATCTCTTTGTTGATTGTTCGGTTGTTGTGCTAGGGCCTCAAGGATTACCCGGCCAAAGAATCTAAGCATTTTAATCACTTGGGGGCAACTCGGTTAATTTCAGTTGTATGGCTAATGCTTTGTTTGACGTTGTTTCTCAACAACCACTCAGTTAATTTGCAGTTCTTGTAACAAATCGTTCTTTGATTTTAAGCCTCATTGAAAAAATACCTTGGCCGATGAGATTATAATGTTTGCCCAATTACCACAACAAACACTTCTCACACTCAATTACAAAAATTAACACTTTCAAAAAAGTTTACAAAAATCGACAATTTGGGCGATCAAACCATTTGGGCGAGCAAACCATTTCCTCTCCAATTCATTTCACCCACATATCCTCGGTACAAGACAAATAATATGGAGATCAAATGCTTTGCTCTCCCTCCCAATTGCTCTCCGCCTCGCTACAAGACAAAGAACATGGAGAGCAAATGCTTTAATTTGTTGTCCCTTCCAACTGCTCTCCGCCACGCTACAAGACAAAGAACATGGAAATCAAATGCTTTGCTCTCCTTTCCAGTTGCTCGCCATCTCGCTACAAGACAAAGAACATGGAGAGCAAATGCTTGCTCGCCCCATGTTTGCTCGCCCAAAGTGTAGATTTTGGTAAAACGGGTTTAGATGGTTTATTTTGGTAAAAGTAGAGGTAAAGTGTTTATTTAAAAAATTTCTCCCCACTCACGGACACTATTAACTTTGGTAATCACCATGTGATAATCTAACCCTAATGGACCTTAACCGGACATCGGGATTGGGCCATATCTATCATCTAATACTCCCCCATAATTCGAGAGGCGAAATCGCGAAAGCTTGGATTGGATGAGAAAGCTAAATAAACATTAAAATAATAAAAGTTTTGTTGATGAAGACGTTCAATAGAAAGTGGAGACAAATCTTCATCTGTAGCAACAAAAGCAAAATAAAGTGGTAGCAAAGCAAAAGCAAAAGAAATAAAGTTAATAATTAATTTTGACGACGACGTTTTGCAGCAAGCGGAGATTAAACTTCAAATAGCAGCAACAAAAGCAAAAAACAAGCAGCAAAGGCAAATATGAGACAAAAAGAAAAAAGAAAAGAAAAAAAAAACTTTAGTCTGCTGCGTCCAGATTACGGCGGCATGTGGTGTCGGACATTCGGAGGAGATGATCTTGGTTGGGTTTTGTTCAAATTGAGAAACGAAGAGAATAACGCTACCGTAATAGTTAACTCCAAACGGTTTGAAAGTTATGGCCAAAGAGTACGCAGTTAGGGTTTTGGCCGAAAATTTGCATTTGTTTCAAGGAAAAAGAACACCGGAGATGGTAGGGTTTGACGGGGTAGCCTAGAGGAGGCGACTCAACATAGCCACCTAGGTCCGAGGATCTTGACTGAATATCTGTTAGATAACGGAAACCTAGAATGTTTAATGGCATTATGGGTTACCCGTTCGTAGTAGTTATGCTTCTTAATTCACATTTCATCAGGGTCATGAGAGTTTTGGATTATCCTAGCATCCTTCTTGTCACGAAAAATTTTCTTGAGTCGTTTCCAAACTTTGTGAGCCGTGGTACTATGGTCAATTACCATATCAACCAACTTAGGAGAAATAGTGGAATACATTCACATGACCACGTGAGAGTCATTGGTGTCATGATGAAGATCAATTTGGACGGTGCTTATTGTTGCTTAAGGTGATTGTAGGGTGTAAAACCCTAAAAATATAAACGCATAATAAGACTATTTTACCCTTAAAATCAAAAGTTATTAAATACGTAAAATACATTGATGTTCATTTAACAAAATTAAATCCTAACTTAGGAATATTTAAAAAACTAACGTGAGTATATTTATGTAATCGACATTTGTACGACAAAGATAAACGTCACATGCATAAATCGTTGGGCCTCGTTTGTTTTCTTGTGAATCCGATTGTTAGCCCAAGACGTGGTCTCGTTTGCGTGGGTTGGATTTGAGCCGAGAGACCAAAGTGAGCCAACTTGGGCCATGGTTTTGTTCGGTTGGACTATTGAGCCGAAGCCCACACCCTCTCAAAAGCCCTAAAACCGAATTTTGTACCACCTATATATACAATCACATAAATACAATTTGGAAACCTTAGTTTTGCCTCTTTTCTTTTTCTTCCCTATTCGGCCGAGCACCAACTCCCTTGGTGTCGAGGGTTTGATTCCAACGAGCTAAGGTATAACATGTTCTTCTCGTCTTCCTTTGATACACTTAACGTTATTAGATATGGTAACATGTTTTGTTTTGAATCGGATCTTATGTTGGCCGAACCTTATGAAACCGAAACAAATAAATATGAATCGGACCTTATCAAAATTTGAGAACATGTATTGTGAGGTGTATTGCGTGAATTTGTATTAATTATGTCGAAGCTATATATATAATCAAATCACATATATATAAATGTTATCATGCCTAATAAATTCGAAACCCTAATTGGAATGGAACCCTAAGTGTAATTAATGGTCTAAACATGTGATTATAATGGTTTTAATAAACCCTAAAACTGGACAGCATCATATGTCGAACTTGTGCGTGTCATAGATCGAATTTTATAAGCACAATAATCTGGGTTTTTGTTGGAAAAGTTTATTTTATGTCTTAGTAAAGTTTTCCAAGTGGTTTGGTCGGATTTGGAGTTGTCTAAGTCGTATTTTTGAATTTTACAAAATCAAGTGTCAAAGCTGAGAAAACGGGTCTGAAATTTAGTTGTATTGTTTGATTTTTCATTTTCAAACCATAAGGAATTGGGAGCTCTCCTTTTACAGGAGTGATATTTATGACATAAATGAATTTCTGGGAGTTCTGGGGATTTTTCCAAGGTGTCTAAACAGGTCCAATAAGCGTAAACTTTTAAGGTGTATTTTCTGATCACTTTCTGGATAGGTCTGGACTTTTGATTTTCCATAGGCCATTTAGCATGGAAATAGAACCCACCAATTTTTGGAGAGTCTTTTAACTCATATGGGAACCCCTGGGATTTTGCTTGATTTCATTTAAGCTAAGTAAGTATTTTATAAAAATCGCAAAAGTCTGGTCCGAATATGAGTTTAAGAAACTGAAAGATAAAATATGATATCAATAGGTAACACACTTAAAAATGCATAAGAAGCTTATAAAATGAGAATATACTTATAACTCTAAGAATGTTAATGCGATGAATCCGTTATAACCTTAATGATGCTAATAAGTATTAAATAAATCATAATCCGTGTAGATTCGTTGAAGGAGACGCGACGTTATATCTTCGTGATTCACTCGTTCGTTTGCTTTTCTCTCATTTGCTTTAAGGTACAGATATTCTGACCTTTTCAGTAAAGGTTCCTTATAACGTTTTCTTTTCGTTAGCTTTTATATTAGGATTTCCTAAGCCTTTGCTATGAACCCTATTTTGTTTATTTGAGCTGTTGCTTATCTGAACTTATGTTTTATTGAACCATGCGATATCTGATTTGAACTTTATGTTAGGAAGACTTTGATATGCATATTTGTTGAACCTTGTTATATTTGAATATGAACCTTATGATATGAGTTATCTGATATGTTATTTGCTGAACCTTGTTTTTGATTAAGACCTGTGTCATAATTGAAATTTTGTTTGACCTAAGTTAGTTTGACACCCGAGCCAAAATAATAACTAGTCATGGGGGTTCCATGTCCGTGTCAGTGATGCACCTCTGACATGAATCTAGGGCAGTAGAGTGAAGTTCTACCACGTCCCTTATCTGTTATATGTTATGAGCTCAAGTTATATTATATGACCAATGTATGTTTGTGGGGCGTATGGATGCATCCTAGATCTGATCTGTTATCCGATATGATTTATTTTAGGTGAATGATGTCGTGTGCAATACGCGTCTTCATAAAACTCTGGGAGCTAGCTACTCCGAATTATTTTGAGATTATTTCTATATACTTATGATGTTTTTGATATGATATGTTCTGGGCTCGTGGTAGTTAACTAAATCTTTATCTGTTATTTCTATGTTAAGTATTCTGATTATGATTCGGTATGTTCAAGTGTTAATAATTATGTGCTCGGCTTATTATATGTTGTTAATAGGTGTTTATGCTTTTGTATGTTTATGTGACTACTGTCTACTATGCTAGGTTATGATTAACATGTCTAAATATATTTCGCATGCTGTCATATGATGTTATGTTAGTTTATCGTTATGTGAAATTCGTTGATCTGTGAGATGAATGTGCTAGTGTACAATTGAGTGTTTTGGAAGTTTAGTATGTATGATGGTTCAGTTATTTTATGAACTTTGCCTATACGTTAGGGTATCTATCTGCTTATGTTTGATCTGCTATGTTAAAACTCTGCTATGTTATGCTTCTAGTTCATTTAATTATAGTTTTTGTAAGGTGTTCTCATTGGTATGTGTGACTACTATGTGTTGACTGCTATTTCCGCTGCTACAATGTTGAGTTAAGTATGTTAATGTAGATTAATTGATTTGTATGAATGCCCTGATTATTTTCTAGGAATTGTTTTCGTTAGTCTTTAGACTTTTCGTTTGGTTTATATGTAATCTATTTGTCTTGATATGTTAAGTGTCTGGTTATTCTGAAGTGTTTGTATTTGTGTCGTTAATGTGCTATGAGGTGTTTAAACTGTTATGTGTTTCTTTTGGATTTCTGTATATTTGTGCTTCCGCAGAATCCTAACTGATTCAGTAATCTCATTTCGTTGCGATTTTGTTATTTGTATATTTGTTTGCTTTCGTTTTGTTATATCTGTTCACTGGGCTTTGTAAGCTCAGCCGCATTTTCTTTTCCTGCGGCAGGTATTTAAGCATTCAAGATGAGCTTATGGGATAGCTGATCTGGGTTTGAGAGTAGAGCTGAGAGCAAGATTTGACCATAGAGATTTTAGATTTGTTTTGAAGTTAAGCTATTTATGTTTTCTTTTTGAATATTTTGTAAAGGTTTCCGCTATTGTATAGTACTTAAGGTTCTGATATGAAACTGTATTTGTGATATCTTTACCCTTGTCGGGTTGGGGTGTTACAGTAGGGTGTCTAAATGATGGTGCACATCATATGTTTTGCAAAAACGTTTAATAATGCATTTTAATTTATCTAGATCACGGGGTGTGGGGATGCATCAAAGATCAAAGGGTGTGCGGATACACGCGTTGATGCTAGCAATTGAATAAGCTTTATCGTTTGGGTGGGTTGGAGGTATTACCGCCGGTCATGATGCCATGACCAAATATATGCAAAGCTAAACAAGCAAGCAAACAATAAAAACTTAAACATTGATGCTAAAAAATTAACGTCAGATGTACAAGAAGGATGGATAGACATTTTAGGGTTAGTGTGTTTTCTAGGAATAATCGATAGGCTTTGATGTGATATTAACTTTGGTAATCCCCATGTGATAACCTAACCATAATGAGCCTTAACCCCATATCAGGCTTGACCATATTATCATCTAATCGATACGTCTTAGATGTAAAAAGTTCATGTCTCAAAGGGGATTGTCAATCCTTAAAATGCTTGTAAAGTCTCTTTTTAATCTCTTTATAACATCTTGCTAGTTTTAAGTATAAATTACCACTTAAAAAAGAACATTTGAAGTGTAGTGTTGTCTTATTGATCACCAAATTAAAAATATTGTAAAGGTCTATAAAATACTCTTTTGGTGTTGTGCAACAAATATACGTATAATACTCGACTAAAGATGTATATTATACTCTTTATAATATAAATACTGTATGAAAACATCCAACACTAAGTTAACAATCTGGTATTCGAGGTAATGAAGCAAGAAGAGATTGCAATATACGTTCTTCCAAATTTATATTTACAAAATAACATAACATATTCACTACACAATACGATCTATAATCTATGTATAACTTCCATTCATCATTCGCGTAATATATGGGTATGCCAGTCAGCTATTGGTTAGTGGTTATGTTGGCTCTTGTTACATTAGCGAAAACACACTGAAGGAAAGAAAATCATTAAGCTACGACATCAAGAGAATAATGATACGTTGGCTCGACTATTAGGTTAGACAATGAGCATTTAATAGAAAATACGCACGGTTTATGGATCCTGAACAATAATATGGTTAGGCTTAAGGCAGCTTCAAGAAGTGACATTTGAGAGTTGAGACAATTAACTTTAAAGTGAATAATGCCTAGGAGCATAGATAAGATTATCTAATATGAATATATGATCCAAAGAAATTAACTAGATATGAAAAAATGGGACCCTTTTCAATGGAAGTATGTGAACTAGAATCAGATGCCTGATAACCGCATATCATCGTCAAATCATGGTCCCTCATCTTCTTGTTTCCGCGTCTCTATCTACACATTTACTTTTCTATCAACCATACAAACAAGTGCATTTCATATTTTCTACACTATCATTATGCCCCCATTGTCCTCATTCTTATCTACTATTCTTTGTATTCGAAGACCACCATAATTATTAGCAGACGCAATATCTGGGGGTCGCTAAACCCTTCTCCTTTTGACAGAGAGGCGAGGGTTCGATCCTCACTCCCTGCGAAAAGGCCGGAGGTTTATTGGAAGCAGTCTCTTTACCTTCGAGTAGGGGTAAGATCGTATACGTCTCACCTCCTCCATACCTCGTGGAGAAAGGGATCGGGTACCGTTGATTTGTTCTTAGGACATAGTGTGTCAGCCAACATTGTTGATTATCAATGTCTGTGTAAGTCAGAATCATCGAGCTATCTGAAATGCTAAGGGTGCGTTTAGTTGAGGGAAAACACCCTTGTTTTCCACAAAATGTTTTGTGGAAAACAAGGAAAACAGAGATCGCGTTCAAATTAGTGTTTTCCAATAAAATTCTCTACAAAACACAAAATTTCTATTTCCAACTTTAATACACAAAAGTGGAAAACACTTTTTTTTTGTTTTCACCTATTTTCCTTTAAAATACCCAGAATTAGTTTTCGTCCGTTTTTATACGTTTTTGTCGGTTTATTTACGTTTTTAAACGTTTTTATCCGTTTTTTTTCGTTTTTGTCCGTTTTCATCCGTTTTTTACGTTTTCGTCCGATTTTTTACGTTTTGTCTGTTTTTTTACGTTTTCGTCCTTTCTTTAACGTTTTCGTCTGTTTTTTTACGTTTTCGTCCGACTTTTTACGTTTTTGTCTGTTTTTTTATGTTTTCGTCCAATTTTTTACGTTTTCATCCGCTTTCTTACGTTGCCGTCCTTATTAGTCCATTTTTTTACGTTTTCGTTCGTTCTTTTATGTTTTCGTCTATTTTTTTATGATTACGTTTGAATTTTTACGTTTTCGTCTGTTATTTTATGTTTTTGTCTGATTTTTTATGTTTTCGTCTGTTCTTTTACGTTTTAGTCTGTTTCCTTACGTTGTCGTCCGTTTTCGTCCATTTTTTTTACGTTTTCATCTGTTTTTGTACGTTTTCGTCTGTTTTTTTAAGCTTTCGCCCGATTTTTTACGTTTTCGTTCGATTTATTTACGTTTTCGTCCGTTTTTTAACCTTTCCGTCCACTTTTTTACGTTTTTGTCTGATTTTTTATGTTTTAACCGTTTTTTACGTTTTCGACCCTTTTTTTTACGTCTTCGTCCGTTTTTTTACGTTTTCGTTTCTTATTTTACGTTTTCGTCTATTTTTTTACGTTTTCGTCTGATTTTTTATGTTTTCATCCGATTCTTTACGTTTTCGTCTGAATTTTTACGTTTTCATCTTTTTTTACGTTTTCGTCCGTTTTTAGGTTTTTTAAGGTTTCGTCTGACGAAAGCGTAAAAAGACGGGCGAAAACGTAAAAATCGTACGAAAACGTTAAAAAGTGGCAAAAACGTAAGAAAATGGACGAAAACGTACAAAACTGACGAAAACGTAAATAAACCGACGAAAACATAACAAACAGACGAAAACGGACGAAACAAAAAAAAGCGGACGAAAACGTAAGAAACAAACGAAATAGTAAAAAAAACAGACGAAAACGTAAAAAAAACGGATGAAAACACTGATTTAGTAGGTCGACCCGACTCAAACCATCTGTCCCATGACCTGCTAGACCCATTTTAAAACATGACATATATGACCCATGACCCAAGCCGACCCAACCGACCCGTTTGCCACCTCTAATAAAACGTATAAAATTGTTCAAAAACATATAAAAACGTAAAAAAGTGGATAAAACATACAAAAACGGATAAAAACGTATAAAACGGATGAAATAGGGAATTTTGCTTTATGTCAAATTTAATGTTTTTATGTCGAATTGTAGTCGCTTGAAGATTTTTTCATGTTATTTGATGTTATATTTTACTTTTTTTAATTCTTTATTTTCTCGTATTAGATTTTTTTAGTTAATTTATAATTTAGTTTGTTAGTTTATAATATTTGTTTTTGTGTTTTGAAAATGTTTTTATGATATTACAAAGGTGAATAGAGAATTGAGATAGAAAACAACAACACTTAAAGCATGTTTTTTAGTTTTGCAAAATAGAAAACATAAACACATGTTTCTCAAACTAAACGCGTTTTCTAAATTTTCCATTGTTTTGTGGAAATAAAACTCTCTTCCCTTTTCCTACAAAACAAGAAATAGGAAATGAAAGAAAATGTTTTTCAACTAAACGCACCCTAAGAGTCGGACACGTTTTGCTCGTAACATATTATAAGATAGAATCATAACCGATATGATTAGGTATGATGATAGATTAAAGATCATTAACCAAACGGATTAAAGTTGTGATACATATGCTAGGAGTGGGTAGGGTAGGGTATTTAGAAACGACATCAATGGTGTAGCCTTTTCTAGCGTGGCATTTGTGGACACCATCCAACTTATCTTTTTCTACGAATGAATTCATATACACGTCTCCCTCAAATGGAAATTAATCCAACGATACTTAGAGAATACAACAATTCCTTTTTTGGACTTGCATTTTACATATTTGTGTTTTATTTTCTTTGATGATCTGAACTTGAATTTGAATATGTCTGGTTGTTCATTTATATGATATTGGCTTGGTTGATTATTATAAGATATAGACTTATGAAGAATTTTTTTTTTAACAAGCTAGCACGAATTTTATGTTTGTAAGTGTATAATTATCTATACTACTTATAATCACTACTACTTATAATGCACAAACGACTCTCTCTCCTATTTAATTTTCAGACTTTCAGACTTGCAAGTAATAAAGCATGATGTACAACACATTAAAGCACAAAATTTCAGACTTACAAGCAAATAAGTATAGTGTACAACACTTTAATGCACATATTAAAAAAAACACCACATTAATACTATTAAAGTGGTCAATCAATACACTATTTAATTCACCCCTACACCAAAATAAACAACAATTTAATCACAATGTACAATTTAATCAAGCTACTAAGACAAACAAACACTAAAAAATTATTAGGAGACATAAATAAAAAATTGTTGCAGAGGCTACACAAATTTTTCCAGCCCGAACGGGCACGGGCCAGACGGGGTCGAGCCCGAATGGGCACGGGCCAAACGGTGTCGAGCCCAAACGGGCACGGGCCAAACGGGCTCGAGCCCGAACGGGCACGGGTTAAACAAAATTCTTGATATCCGTAAATTTATTATCAAAAAGAGCATAATAAACTAAAATACATGATTTACCGGAAACTTTTACTTCAGGGTGCCCGCCGCTGCAACGCGCCGGTACCCTGCTAGTATACTTATAATGCACGAATACACCCCATTCTTAATTTTAAGACGTACAAGAAATTAAGCATGCTTTACAACACTTTAATGCACCAAATTTTCAGAATTACAACAAAGTAAGCATATTGTACAACAAAATAAAGCGTGGTGTCATATTAAGACCAAAATTCTATCAAACAACATTAATGCTATTAAAAACACCCCTTCACAAAAAATTACAATCATTTAAGCACAATATACAATAGCTGCAACCAATTTTCAGATTTACAACAAAAATAAGCATAGTGTGCAACAAAATAAGCATGATATAATTTTCAGACTTACAACATTAATGTTATTAAAGTGGACAATGTTATTAATGACTATAATGACTACTACTTACAAGGAAAAAAAAACATAGTGTACAACACTTTAATGCACATAATTTTCAGACGTACAAGACAAGAAGGATAGTGTACAACAAAACACCACATTAATGTTATTTAATATAGTCAATTATTTAACTGGTCAATAAATACAATTAATACAATTATTAAAACACCCCTTACATAAGAAATACAAATTATCAAGCATATTGTACAACCAAATTAAACACAATTCATGCATTAAATTTCACTACTACAAATAATAAAGTACATTCTACAAATATTCAAGCCCGGACGGGCAACGGGCTAAATGGGCTTGAGCCCGAACGGGCGCGGACCAAAGGGCTCGAGCCCGAGCAGACACGGGCCAACAGGTTTGAGCCCGAACGGGCACGAGCTATACGAAATTCTTAATATCCGTAAATTTATTGTTAAAAGAACATAATAAACTAAAATACATTGTTCATCAAAAAAATTTATTTCAGGTTACCCGCCGCTGCAACACTCGAATACCCTGCTAGTCTAGTTAATTACTTTAGGTACAATATAAAGTTAAAGCTCCATGCCAATTGCCAAGTGCCAACAATAATTTATAAATAATGAATAAACAAATACGACGCATATATTCTGCTAATACAAAATGTTGTACATGTAACAATGACTTCAAAGATTCCATTAGATGTCAATTGGAGTATATATCTTTACTAGAATCGTCATAATATTGACTCAAATCAACATCATATCGTTTATGTACGACATAATTAAACAAAAATTCAACTCTCTACTTAAATTTCAACACGTAAATTCAATCTTATTATGATTGTTTACCCTATCACTACAATATCACACAATCTATATATTTTACTGATAACATAAAGATTATCAATTCGGCAACTCATGTTCGTATGTCTAGTAAGTAACTATTAAAAACTTTCACATGATAAGATATAAGATAGCTAAACTTTCACTTCCAAAATAAGTGATTCCCCAAATCTTTATACTTTCAAAATTGATCTTAATGAGCAAGAAGTTGCGTATTCATGTTTTAAAATGAAACATGCATGTGTAATGTGTTTGTGATCACCCAATACCTATCTCTACTACAATACTACATATAATACGAAACTAGTTTTTCTTAAAACTTAAAAACATAAAAATAAGTAATATTCAATCTCTAAAATACCTCTTTCACTACAACAATCGGATGGACGGGCGAGGAAGCTTTCCCCGGGGACACAAAGTCCCCGGAGAAAGTCGCTAAACGACAAAATTGGATCTGACGTGGCACATGGATCCGCTGACCTGTTGTTGAAAATTCAACTGGTAGTTTCGGCGGGGACTTGTCCCCGGCTAAAGTGGGTGAGCTTTTAATCAAAGTTTGACTGGATAGTCAAAATTCTGCGCACATTTTCCCCGGGGACAACTCCACGCAGAAAGTAGGTTTTACGTTCACCAACTTTGACCAAAGTCCAAAAGCATGCTAATTATGCGCGCGAAAATTCCCGCCAAGTCTTTCCCCGGGGACTTGTCCCCGGCAAAAGTTATATTTAAAAATATGCTTACCCTTTATTGCAACTATTTAAAACGGCATATGTATAATTCCATCGTCTGTCGTTACTAAATAATACTGGTAAAAGAAACAAATCAAGGTCGTTAAACATGATACGTATACCGTAGCACCTATAGTCGGGTCGTTAAACATGATACGTATACCATAACACCTGTAGTCGGTCGTTAAACATGACACGTATATCATAGCACCTATAGTCGGTCGTTAAACATGATACGTATACCGTAGCACCTATAGTCGGTCGTTAGACATGATACGTATACCATAACACATATAGTCGGTCGTTATACATGATACGTATACCGTAGCACCTATAGTCGTCGTTAAACAAGATACGTATACCATAGCACCTATAGTCGGTCGTTAGACTTGATACGTATACCATAACACCTATAGTCGGTCGTTAGACAGGATACGTATACCATAGCACCTATAGTCGGTCGTTAGACATGATACGTATACCATAACACCTATAGTCGGTCGTTATACATGATACGTATACAATACTATGAAATAAAGAAGACATTTAAAACTATCGGGTTAGGATATGAATCGATACATGCTTGTGTAAATGATTGCTTTTTATATCGGGGGGGGGGGGGGTAATGAAGATTTGCAGACTTGTCCTATCTGCGGCGCTAGTAGATGGAAAGAAAAGAACACATTGGGGAAGAAAGTTCCTAACAAGGTGTTGCGTTACTTTCCTGTCATTCCTAGACTACAACGTTTGTACAAGTCTAAACACACTGCAAAACATATGACTTGGCATGCGTCTGGGCATTCTATGGAGAACGGTAAGATGCAACACCCGGTTGATGGTGAAGCATGGAAGAAATTTGACATCAAGTATTCGAAGGAATTTGCTAAAGAAAAAAGAAACGTCCGGTTAGGGTTGGCTGCTGATGGTTTCAATCCGTACGGCAACCTTAGTCAGTCATACAACATGTGGCCGGTCATATTAACCACATACAATACGCCTCCCTGGATATGTATGAGAGAGACTTCTCTTATGTTGACATTGTTAATTATGGGCCCCAAATCACCAGGGAAGGATATTGATATTTACCTGAGGCCTTTGATTGATGACCTAAAGACTTTATGGAAAGATGGAGTCAGGACTAAGGATGCTGTTACAGGCACCAAATTATGTATGAAAGCAGCGCTTTTATGGACTATCAATGACTTTCCCGCTCGAAGTAGTTTGTCTGGGTGGAGTGGGCAAGGTTACATGGCATGTCCGACATGTAATGAAGACACTCCATCTATGCGCGTGCTAAATAAAACCGCTTATGTTGGTCACAAAAGATTCTTAAGCATGACCAATAAATGGCGGAAGAACAGAAGGGCATTCTATACAGATGTAGATAATACAGACCCTCCTAGAAAATTTACCAGTGATGACATCTTGGATCAACTAAGAAGATTGCCTAAACGTGTCCCGGGGAAACATCCAAGATATGGGGGTGCGAAAAAAAAACGTGATCAAGATCGCGAATTGAATTGGACAAAAAAATCTGTTTTCTACGAGCTAGAGTATTGGTCTTTTCTTACACTAAAACACAATTTAGATGTCATGCATATCGAAAAAAATGTGTGCGAGAGTGTGTTGGGTACTTTGTTAATGAATGACAAATCAAAAGACACCAACAAGGCAAGACAAGACTTACAAAATTTGAATATTCGTAATGACTTGTGGCTCGTCAACAAAGGAAACGGGAAGTGCTCTAAGCCTCATCCTACGTACTCTTTCACAACCGAAGAAAGAAAACTTTTTTGTCAATTCATTAAAGGTACGCGTTTTATTTGAAAATTTCTTTGCTCGAATTAATTCGCGTATTCATTTCCACAACTTATTCTAATATCCTGACTTTTTTTCTTAATTCATCAAAGGTGTTAAACTACCTGATGGGTTTGGATCTAACTTCAAGCATAAAGTGACCGACAACGATAGCAACATAACAGGATTGAAGGCTCATGACTGTCACATAATGATGCAACGGTTGCTTCCTGCTGGACTTCAAAATTACTTGAAGGACCAAATCACCGCAACACCAATAATCGAGCTTTGTTCATTCTTCAAACAAATATGCGCTCGAACTTTGATGGTGAATGACATGTTGAAAGCTAGAGATCAACTGATCAATATTTTGTGCAGTTTCGAGCAAATATATCCTCCAGCTTTTTTTGACATTATGATTCACTTGGTTATTCATCTACCGGAAGAGGCTATTCAAGGCGGTCCTGTTTACATGAGGTGGATGTATCCATTTGAAAGATACATGAAAAAGCTCAAAAATTATGTCAGAAATAAAGCCAAGCCTGAAGGTTCAATAGCGGAGGGTTATATTGCTGATGAAGCATTAACTTTCTGTTCGCATTATTTTCAGGGTGTTGAGACGAGATTTAATCGTCCTGACCGGAATGAGGACGGTCCAAGGCCAACTAGTCGATTTGAGGTGTTTCGATCAGTCTGCAAAAAGAATGGTAAACAATCATTAGTTCGGTTTAAAGCAGACACAATGAAGCAAGTAGTATGGTACGTACTACACAACAGTCATGAGATCGACCCGTACATGAACGCGTACAAGAGGTACGCGTTTTATTTCAAAATTTGTTTCACGTAATTTGTTATTCGACGACTTATTCTAATATCATGAACATTTACAGGGCATTTCCTAGCAGAGACTTGGAAGAAGGGTTTCCTCGCTGTTTTGAGATGAAGGTAGACTTATTGTATGTATTACCCTGTATAAATAACGACTATTACTGATATCTATCTATTCTTAAATTTTTCATAGATTCGTGAATTAAAAGTACAGAAGAACCTAATTTGTACCGACGAGTTATTCGCTTTGGCTTGTGGACCATCATGTACTACAGTCTCAGTCAACTCTTGCGTAGTCAACGGTGTGAAGTTTACTGTACACGACCGTGATTTACGTCGTTCAACTCAAAACAGCGGAATTTCAACTCCTAACCCTGATGGAGGAATGCATTATGGCCAGCTTGAAGAGATTCTCGAGTTTTCATATATTTCATTCAATATTGTGTTGTTCAAAGTCAAATGGTTCGACACTAATAACACTAATCGCCTAAAACGTTGTACCTATAGAAACAACATTACACAAATTATGACCGATCGTGTATCGTTTCAAAACGAACCATTCATTCTTGCAACGCAAGCAACACAAGTCTTTTACCTTGATTTCCCGGGTAAACGTGGTAATTGGAAGGCCGTCCAAGATTCTTATCATCGAAAGATTTGGAACCCAGATATCATTGTGGTAGAAGACAACCAAGATGTTGTATATGACAACAACTCATCACATATCACACTCTCTGCGGAGTTGGATAATTTGGATTATAACATTATAAATATAGATGTTCAACCAGCGGAAGTTGAGGCACCACAACCAATTATCACTATTGTGGAAGACGAAGATGATATTGATTTTGATGATCACGTTCCTCATGATTTAGCATCTGATGATGATGATGGCCACGAGAATGAAGATGATGAAGATGATAGTACTAATAATGTTGAATTTTATGTTGATGAAGTGGAAGATTAATCTCGAATTGTAATTTGTAGAACTCTGCAGATTATTTGAATGAAATTGTTATCGAGTGGTTAAATGTGTTTATTTGTTTGTTTATTTATTTATTGATTTATTATAATTATCTTGTTGATATATACTGTTATACTTTTGGACCATTTGCGGATAGGTAGTTTTGTAGATGATCATGCGTTAACGGTTTAGGAAGCGTTTTGGTAATTTTGGAAAAGGATAACTATGTTGTATATATGATATTATGTTTAGCGTATTTGTGTTATGATTGGCATATTAAAACAGGTTGTTGATTGGCATATTATGATAACAGGTTGTAGATTTTTTCCGGAAAATTTTCGGAAAAAATCTGGAAATTACCCATTTTGCAGCAATACTCTGCAGAGTGGGTCAACATGTTTTGCCGGGGACAAGTCCCCTGTGAAGGTTTAAAAGACATTTTTAATTTACCACTTTACCCGGTGACATGTCCCCGGCGAAAGAGTTTACATAATAAATGGTTATCCTGTTCTCCGGGGGCATCTCCCCTGGAAAACTTGGACTAATTACGTATTTAGGGACTTAACTTGAAGTCCTAAAACAGGTTCTCCGTGGGCTTGTCCCCGGCAAAAAAACGTGCCACGTCGGACATGTTTGACCGGACACAATCAGCTGCGGGACCCACGTGTCTCCGGTAAAGGTGGTAAACATTCCCCGGGAAAATGATTCCCGAGAAGGTATTGCCGGGGTCTTTTCACCGAGGAGATGTCCCCGGTAAATGGACATGTCCCCGGCGAAAGACCTAAAACGTCGCCTGCGAAAGCGACGAATGTTGTAGTGTTTAAACTTAAATTTCAATATTTTATTCATCTTCTCGCGTAAAATTTCAAACAATGTTCTCTTAATAAATAGTTAACTTAACAATATTCTCACAGAAAATTTAAACATATTCATGACACCTCTTTTTTTAAATGTGGTTATATAATAAAAATAAGACTTCGTTTGTATTTAATCTCAACAATAATAATTTCAAAAGTTCATCCACAAACTTTAGTATACATGACATCATATTTAAAATTGATGTAATGTTTCATTTTCAGTTTTACTAAATGTTTTTATACGTTCTTTGCTACATTTTAAGAATGACGTTGAGTTGAATTATCACATGTTACAACTTTTTTAAATTAGATTTGATTACTCTACATTTTATGTATAAGCGTTACAGGAAACGCAATGACACAAATATAATTGTATGCCGTTTATAAAATCTTGTTGCTATGTACAGATACCTAGCTGTTAAAAAACCTAGTTGATTCTAAGTTTCTAACTCAAACAGCCTAATATAATGATGTGTGAGTGTGACAATAATCTACATTTTTTTTCTTTCGTCAATTAAGCTATTATTATATCATCCATGAACATTTAAATGAATAAATAATGGTTTGAGAAAATAATGAATTAATTCCAATAGAATTTATTGGGTTCAATTCTTTAAAAAAAAGGATATTGCTTTACCTTTACCTTTATACTATCTAAGTAAGATAAGTTATTTTCTTACCTACTCATCTCATATCTTAGACCTATTTTTCCATTGGTTTTGATTTTTGATAAAAGTTAACATTTGACTGATTTTTCCTTTAAGAATGAATCAACAATGTCTGTTACTGCAATTATGAGATTCTATTTTGTTTTAATGCTGAAAATATGTAATTTGTAATATAACGTAAATGCATAAATTACTCGTAACCATAAATCGTCTCAACATATATTCCTCAATACCTTTCAACTTTTGACATGTCGAGTCCTTTTATGCTTCAACACAGGTTCGTATATGTTTGTTATGTTGCATTATGATCAAAACATCTACAAACTATTGACAATGTTTAAATATTTTGGAGTCAGTAAGTATTTATAATCTCGATCATTATTTTCAAACCTCATTTTACATTTCATATAAGATATGAACACGATTTTACAAACTATGCTAATAATCAAAATTGCATTTATTTCAAATATATTGCATCAAAGCACTTTCATCAATTGTAAAATCACTTGCATCACTTTATAAAACCTTACATATTTTTATAAACTTTCAAAAAATGTATTTATTTTTGTTTAAACATATTATCTTTCATTTAAACAAAGTGCTTTAATACCATATTTACCAACTAGGTAGAATCTTCCCTCTTGGGATAAATTCATATGTGATCTTACATTAAAAATATGAATTAGCCATTTTGGCAATAATCCAAGACCAAAGAGAAAGACATCAAAAGTGTTTTTGCATGAAAATCACCCTTAGCCAATTTAAAGTTTTAAGTGCTTAGCAATTAAGGTAAAGCATTTTACCTCTTTAGCTCAGCCATTTTCCCATGCATTATTAGAGAGGAATATTTGAAACAAAACATGAATTGCCATTCAAAAGGGGCATGGAATAGGGATGTGCAAATCCGACGGATCTTTCAAGACCGACGGATCTTTAAATAATCCATCCCCCAGGTCGGATTCGTACCTTACGAATTTAGCCACTACTTTGCTTATTTGACTCACCATTTAGTCTACATTTAAACTAAGCTTTTGCAATGTAAAAATATACATTTTCAAGTCTTCAAAACCCTCTCTAACCTTTGATCATAAATCTTCTAACTTTCGTTTGTTGAAAACATATTATCACATAAAATCAAGCCAAGCTTAGAGTTCTTGTCATCCTCATCCACCACTAGCACACTTGCATATAAAGATCCATCACAACAAGATTAGAACTGTTGTCATCTTCATCTATTGAAGGCTTCTTATCAAAAAAAGATTAACCATATCAGCTTAGCGTTCTTGATGTTTAGATTAAACATTCATCTTCATTAGACAATTATGTTTTGTATCACCATCACACAACACCATGCATCATCACCATACAACACCTTGTATCACCCAGTATATTTCAAGCTAGAGGTTATATGGTTTATGTGTTTTGACCTTAAAACACAAGGGTTATAGGTTTAGTGTGTTTAGGCCTTAAAACATAAAGGTAATAGGTTTGTTATGTTTGGATAATAAAGCATAATGGGTTTGGTTGTTCCTAATAGGTTTAGTGTGTTTAGGCCTTAAAACATAAAGGTAATAGATTTGTTATGTTTGGACAATAAAGCATAATGGGTTTGGTTGTTCCCAAAGAAAAAATCGATATCTAGCTTATTATCGGTAAACTTGTAAGCGAAGTTGTAATGTTTTCTCCGCCTAGAAGGTAGCTTGTTGCCTTAATGAAATAACTCTCAAATCGAAAACTTGGAGAGTTGAGTAAGGCGAAAAGAAGCTTCGTGACCGAACCACTATAAATCGTCGTTTCCAATTTGATCTTTCTTTTACTCATTGTTTTGTGTTTATATTTGGATTGTCGTATATTTGCAATGTTCTCATATTTGATCAAAATAATCTAGAAACTTGAAGCATAAAATATAAAGTAAATAAATGAATCTACAAGACTTTTATGTCATAAAAATGTGTAATACCAAAACAGGGAGCATAATTCACAAATAAAACACATGAGTATGTTAGCTACGTAATGTTTTCGTTAGTCATTATATTTATTTGATAAGCCTACTTGTTAGATAATTATGGCCTTAACTCAATTGTATTTATTCTATAACTCTCTTGTATAGGATTATAGTTTTGATTAATTAATAATACGTAAGCAATCTTTAATCATCCAACATGGTATAATCAAGCTTTTAATGACTCTACTTGGCAGTATCTTAGGTGTGATGAATATAATGCGCTTATTAAAAATAATACTTGGACACTTGTGCTGCGATCCAAAGATGCGAATTTTGTTCATTCTTGTGGTTATTTCAACATATGTATTTAGCATATGGTACTCTTAGTCGTTATAAGGCTCAGTTTGTGGCGAATGGCAGCACCCCAACAATCTGGCATTGATGTTGATATACTTTTAGTCCGATTGTTAAACCGACTACCATTCGGACTGTCCTTAGTCTTCATGTTTCTCGACATTGGCATGTTCATTAGCTTGATGTCAAAAATGTATTTTTTGGGTAAAAGGTTTCACCGATAAAATGTATTACTAAAAAAAAATTAAGTACAACGAATGAGGGTGAATCCCACATCTCAGCCCAAACGGGCACACCCAAAGTACCTACAAAGGTTAAAAAGGAAAAGCTATCTAATTTGACCACGAAGGTGAATTTCATATACATTAGCATACGCCATTTGAGCACTAGCCAAACCACAATCATTAAAGTCATCATCATAAGGGTTTTGATTATAGGTATCATCCTTTCATTGCTCATATAAGCTCTTCTTACCGGCTCCAGTACCATTTATAGAACCATCAAATGCCATGTAACTAGAAATTTCATTGTGAACCTCCAAAACTTAACCATCATCACCGTCACTTTCATATGTTAAGCTTCCAATATCATCCTTAATCGTCCATTTCTCATTATTCGTTTCAAATACATTATTTTCGTTTATAAGAGCATTAAATGAGTTCTTTAAAGAGACAAGATTAATATAATCCTTAAATGTGCTTTTATTAATTGCATTAGACTTTCTAGATGTATCCGAATTACCTGTTTGTTTCGATGCCAAAATCTCAACCGAAGCAGTCTCCTTGGAGCTACTTGGTTGCGAAATGGAAGCCACATCATCTCCCACAATTGGTTTACTGATTGGACGGGAATAGAAGTTAGGCTTAGGTTTATTCAAGCGGATCCCATCAATATGTTTAGCGTTAGACGGTTGCTTACCTTTCCCCTTTTTACATGTGACTTCTACAAACCCGTCATCCTTGACAACATTCTAATCCATGCCCCTAGCCTTCTTAGGGAACCGATCATCAATATGATCAAATATCTTACAAGAATTACACCGAGGAAGTTGCCACTCATATTCAACGACAATAGTTTTCATAGAATGTCCCAACCCATTTGGAAATGGGATAGCCACGATAACAAATTCCACAAGTGCCTTAATAGCCGAAACCTCAATAAGAGCCCATGCATACAAATACGCCCCCACGAATTAAGACACATAGAACTCGTGTAAGCATCTAGCATTATAGGTCGACCAATTTGAGTAGGGATTAAACTAAGACCAATTTCCAAAAATGCAACAATAGTGACATTGTGGAGTTTTACCTAAACAGGAGCCGTTGTAATTTCGTCCTTTTTAAGTTTGTAATTGGGAGTCCAAATGTTTAAGATACTTGGAACCAAATGAATCAACCATGAGCCATTTTCAAGAACTTGTTCCATACCCTCCTCAGTAACAAATTGAAAGAAAAAGAAGCCATTTTTTTAACATAACTTATTCAAGACCAAACTTCGCCCTAGTGTTTTTAACGTAATTCTCAACAATAGGAAAAGAAAGTCATTTCCCATTAAAGTAACCATAAAAGGTATTACCAAATCGACCACTTACTTCATTAACAACTTCCAAAGGGATAGACACATCAGCACCATCAACACTCTCCCCATTACGCATTTTCAGAAATTTGTATTATATTTTTGGGAGTGTATTCTTTAAACATAGAAGCATATGAGGTAGACTTAATACCATCATTACTCGACTTAGCTTGAACAATATCCACGCCCTCTACCAGATTCCTCACTACCTCATTAGTAGCTTTTTCCAACACTGAATCCCCTACATCAACGTCAACAAGAGGAGAGTAAAACACTACCTTCCTACGATTCTTCGCAATAGTTTTATTTACATTCGAATTGTTCTTCTCTGCCAAGTTGCTAGGACCATTAGCACCACCAACATTAGAGGCTAACTCACTAAGAGAAGGGAAATTAGTCTCTGATGCAGGTTTTACTGACCATGTCTTAATATTTATAGTGTCTCGTTATACCTATTGTCTACCCTAGTGCACTAACAGGCAGTGTACCCGGTCGTGTGTAGTGTAGTAAACGGTAAAGCCGAGGTCGTCCCAAGAGCTATGTGTGTTGGATTATTACTAAGTCTAACTGTCACAGAATAATAGTTTTGATAGGGATTTAATTAACTAAACTACTAATGCAGAATAAAATAAAGCAGATAAATGGATAAAGGGAAATCAATAGAGGAGAGTGGTGCTAACCTAGTTAATCCTCCTAGCTAGTTATTTATACGTCTACTTACTTCCAATTACTTCAGGTGGGGTCAAATTCGAGAGGACAGCATTTGGTCAATTTGCCCTAACCTATCAGCAAAGATGCCACTACAGGAGAAATCAGGCGCACCGTCATAAGTCCTGTTGTTCCTGGTCCCCTAAGCCAAGTCATTAAGTACCGCTACATGCTAGATTCAAAATAGTGAGTGCCCGGCCGTTAGGAACTTAGACACTACACCCCCCCAATTCTTAAGTTCATCCAAACGATAGGTGATCAGTTGGTCAAATCGCACAAGTAGAAAGGGTCGTCAGTTGGTCATATCTTACCCTTCCCGTCTCAGTCCGCTCACCTAGGGTCAGTTGGTCATATCTCCTAGGAAATTGGCCACTAACGCCATTCAAAACTACCGAACCAAGGGTGGCTACCAATGAACTATGCATGCATACACTTAGAAATAATTGTACGGAAGTAAAGGTAAACACAAACAGAATAATTAGGGAATCTTAACTAGGCTAGCACCAAAAGGTTCTTAGCCACTCATATTAATCATGCAAATCAATTCAATATTCAAAGGTACGAAGTACATGAATTGAAAGTAAAAGAAATATAAAACGCTAATGCTTATCGTAATGGAGTGACTTCTCCTTTGGAAACAGCTCCGTATGCTCCCCTAGACCTGCCTTGAGCTTTTTCCCACGTTCTCAGAGTGTTGTGTGTGGAATGGGATGATTAGAAATGCTGGAATTCGTGGGGTATTTATAGGCCAGATATGGGTTACGGCGTAACCCATATTGGAGTTACGCCGTAACCTTCTATTTCATCGTAAAATGCACTAGATCTGCTGGTTACGGCGTAACCTTATTAGTGGTTACGCCGTAGTCTTCAATAAACTCGGTTACGTCATAAGAGATGCAGTAGTTACGGCGTAAGTATCAGCGGCGTGGAACCTCTTTTGACCTAATGTAGTTACGTCGTAACCTTTGGGAGTAGTTACGCCGTAACCTTCTGATAAGTTGGCATACTAAGTCACGCAATAGTTACGGTGTAATGTGAGAGATGAGTTACGCCGTAACTTCTTCAAAATAGTATACTGTGATAAATCTTTAGATATGTTTCTAGTTCCGTGTCTCTATAGCTCCAATGCTCGTAATTTACCTGAAAGTGGAAAAAAAATGGAAAACTAATCCATATAAATGATATAAATAACGAGCATTATCGGAGGAAATTGACACTTAATATTCAGGACTATTTGATGTTATCAAATATCCCCCCACTTGAACTCTACTTGCCCTCAAATAGACCTTATTAGATAGATTCCTAAAAAGATATCTCCCATAACCTGGAAAATATGAGTTTACAAATCCCTTATGCTAGAATAAAACAAAGCCGAATACCTCACGAAAGGGGAACAAACACTCAAATCTCTCAACTCTTCTAAGTGTCAATTTCAGGGTAATCACTCAATAGCACAGTCATAGCATGTATTCTATCATAAGCTTGGCGGTCACACAAATCTCCACCACTAGAGTTAAGGGCTAAACAATTCTCGAAGGCAATATGGGTAGACACGACAAAGGTTAAGGGGTGACTCGTCATTACTAACATGTCACGGCGAAGTTGTCACACCCCCAATTTACCTGTTTTGCAGCGGAATGGAATTCCTGGGGATAGACTGTCATAGCACCACAATCACAGTTATATTGAACGACCTAAAGTGTCGTTTAAAAACACATCGTTGGATATTTAATAAAAACGTTCAGAGTTACAACATAGGTCCCAAAAGTTTATCAAGTTTGCGGAAATATAAATATATTACAAGTCCAAACGATGTTTTGAAAGAAAGTGCCATAATGTACAATGATATAAGTCGACGCCGCGACTCAAAAGGTTCCTTAACCATGCCATGATGAGTATGTCTTAGTTACCTGAAAATACATTGCTAAAACGGTCAACAATAATGTTGGTGAGAAATCATAGGTTTATGTAAATGTTTTATACGACTACGCAAGTATAGACCAGGTATGACAATCATGTCACAGAAAAATGTTACAATTGCTTTAAGTCCATGACACCGAAACTAGACTGTTCATAATGTATGCCCCAACAGAGTGTTTGCCAGACAACTCAATAATGTTATTAAATGAAATGCATCCGTATGACTAGTTGGGATTCACCAACCCGGATGGAGGCGTCACCCTCGATAGATCTATCCACTCACCCTCGCTTCTATGATTAACGGTTCATGTAATATAAAGGGGACTTTCAATTGGCATGTGGTAACTTAAGCAATGTAAATGAGTTTAACATACTTGGTATCGTAATAAAAATGTTGTGCAATGTATTCTCCCCCGTAGGTCTGAAATAATGTATAAACTTGAAAGACGGGGCTATGAAAACTCACTTGATAAATTGGTATGATGACAAGAGTGAGTACGCCGAGATGTAGTGTGATGCTTTAATCTTGACCTATTGTGAATGTTATGATACGCAATGAGTTATGATGTAATGTTATGCATGCATTTCGTATGTTATTTATACCATTTGCGAGTTTTGAAAATAATACTTATCGTCGAAAAATGCTCTTTTGACGTCTTGACCATTCTTAAATTACTTTACAAGTATTTACGTCAAAATGTCATCCTACAATAGTTTCTTAATGATTTATTATGAAATTTTAACTTTTCGTCGTAAAATAATGTCGTTGGAAATTTCATGGAAATGACAAAAATGGCTTCGAAAAGCTAGTCGTAAAATAGTGTACGTCGAACGTTAGGAAACGAACTCAACGGTTTTGGAAAGCTTGTATCAAAATCTAAAAGTTTTAGTACATGAGTTTTCGTCATAGAGGTCTCGAACAAAAAGATAATAGAGGTTAAATATGGTGATTTTGTCCAAAATGTGGTTTAAAAGTGGGTTTCGGCAAAGTTTAAGCAACCGTAAATAATTTATTACAACTCCGCTATACAAACGGTTGGTCGTTTTGAAAAATATGCTTGGTGATCTCGATTTTATTAGAAGACATTTCGTTACAAAAAGTTCTACGTCATCGTTAAAAATAGCCTTCAATATGGTCGTTTTGTTTACCGTAACACTTGTCTCGTAAAAATAATATAGTTTTTCTTAAATAAGTAAGTTACGGCAATTTTATAAAACGTGTATATTTTAGTCGTTATAAATCCGTTTTCTACGTATTATACGTCCTTAGCTTCGTATCAAAGTATACTAATATATTTTTGATAAGTCGAAATAATTTATAAAGCTTAAGACTCGTTTTTGACTCGTACAAAACAAAAATTGGTTGCTGAAATTTTCAGAAATATATATTTCGTCGTCAAACTTGAAAAATTCATAACTTCTTCGTTATAACTCCGTTTTAATCCGTTCAAGCGGCCACGGATTCGTTTTAAAGTATATTTTCTAAATATCTAGGCCAAAAATTCGTGTCTACTGTCGGATTTTCCAGAAATTCAAAATAAGATCAGACCACTTTTTATACTTGTCGAAAAGAGTTTTTCTCGTACTAAACCTATTCCAACCCCTTCAAAACAACTCCAAAGCTATTCTAATCCTACCATACACCTTCTTAGGGTGTCATGGGTTCCTAAACATCATCAAGACTAATATATAACAAGGGATAAATTATAGGATGACTTATATGTATAAAACTCTAAAAACAATGTTAAAAATGGTATAAATAACAATAAGTCTTGCATGCTTGCTAAAAAAAAATGATGAAATACATATGAAATGGAAATGAAAGATGTAAAATGAAGTGATATGCTTACAAGCTACTTTGATGAGGTGATTAGAACAAGGATTAACCTAAACACCCTAGGTTTTTATTTCAAAACCTTTAATAAGAGTGTATCCTAGATTGTTTTAAACTTGAGCTTGTAAAATTTTGATGATCCCTTCTAAACACCCTTGTAGAACCGGTTATGGAAGAGGAAAAACAAGAGAGAAACTTTGGTAACTTTGAAAAAAAATGAGATGAATGAAATGAGTGAATGATACTTAGAGTATAGATCTATACATTTGAAAAAAACTACCAACCCAATAAATGCAACCCCCCCTTGGTCGGCCAAGGGGGGAAGGATTTGTAAAAATATTTTTTTTTTTCTTTATAATGTGTAAAATTGTTAAAAAAGTGTTAGTGAAATGAATTTAAGTTAAGGTAAATGGTAGCTTTTATATATATTTGAGTATTTAAGGTAGTTTTAGGTAAAAGTAATTTTTAATAGATCAAAGTAAAGTATAATGAGACCATAAAAATTGTAAAAATACATTTCTTGTAAAATTTGAGTGATATAATAATTATCGTGTAGTTTTTAAGAAAAACGTCGTAATAATATAAATTTAACGATTTATATACAAAATAAATTTAAAACACTAGGTAAACTCAAAATATTGTTTTTATAAACTAAATGTAAGTATAAAAATATATCGGGATCATTTTTGGAAGTAGCGGATTAAATGTTCAAAATAATAACTTACGCGATAACGTTTATTTAATATAAAATTTACGCGTTTAATGTGAAATGTAAATTCATGAATGAACTAACATGATGCAAATGATGCTAATGAAATGTAGACTAAACTTAGTCTATATGAAATGTTCGTGATGATATGATCATGAATTCGCCGCTAAACCATTAAGGTTACGCGAATTTGGAACACGCAAACCTAGTTTACGATAAATGTTGAAATGGTGAAGCATGAATTGTTTTGAGAAATGACCTGAAAGTACGAGTTGTCACATTCGCCCATCCAAAAAGGAATTCAGTCCCTGAATTCAGTTCGTGTTAGTCTATCGAATTTTTGAGTTTGTGATGAATGTCGAGGAGAGAAGACATGGAGAAGTGTCGTTACGGTCGTCGATGATTGAGAGTGTACAAAACATCGTAGTAGAGAAAAATATTGGATGAGTATCTCCGATGAGTAACACTTTGACTTTGGAATATGTGAAAATTTTGCTTGCACTAAGATTTATAAATAATCGCTCCCAACATAACATGATCCCTCCAGAATTAGACATAGTTAGCTAGGCTATGTATAATTAAGGAACGATGATGTGACGTTCGGTTTAGTTGTTATAACTCTCGATGTTTACAACGATTTAATCTGTGTCGTTAAAATGATAGTTAAAGTAAAAGGAATTAAAATTCTCGTAAGTAATAACAAATCGGAAAGAAAATAAAGTACGATAGATGAGAATATTTTACAACGAGTGGTTTATCAAAAGTAGTACATCCTTAAGTTATAAAGTTTCGGATACGATGGAAGACATAAACTTAGTACGACATAATACATAGGGAAAATTAAGACTGTTAGTTTCCGAACTTCTTTAGTCTTCCGCGTTGTTGATACCTGGATGAGCTTCTCCTCCTCTTAACACGTATGCATTCCCATGAGCACCTTCCACTTGTTGACCTTGGTTCCGGGGACATTGGCTCCGATAGTGTCCTTGCTCCCCACATTCGAAACATGTAATTATAGTTTTACCTCTACAATCCCTGGCGAGGTGTCCTAATTTTTGGCACTTGCGGCACTTGGCAGGGCAAAGACCTGAGTGATGAAACTTACATCTAGTGCATAGTGGGTGTGTTCCAGCATAACCTCTGCCTTCTATTGGCGCAGCAACATAAACCATAGTAGCTTCTTGCCTTCTATTCTGTTGTTGATGATGGTTAGTGTTACGGTTTTGGTTGTTGTTGTTATAACCTCCTTGGTCATTTTCCCATTTTCTTTTGTTGTTGTTAATTTGGTCATCGTTGTTGTTGTTGTTTCGGTTATTGTTGTAGTTGGTGCGGTTATTATTGTTGTTGATGGTGTGATTGTTGTTATTGTTGTGGTAGTTATTGTTGATAATGTTTTCCCTTTTCACAACTTGAGCCATGAGTATTTGAGTCATACGGGTAGATTCTTCAATTGTTTGTGGATCAAAGGAAGTTACATCTCCTTGGAAACTTTGTGGAAATCCTCCAATGAAATTCTCCAATAGTTTCTCATTGTCCGAAACCATAGCTGGGCAAAGAACAGCCAACTCTTGAAATATTTTGATGTAAGCAAGTCTAGCAGTTTCAGCAGCAGTTGTGGCCTCGGTAACAGCAGCTACTGTTGCTCGTTCTTTCCTTAGTGCCTCGGCTATACTATCATCTACATACCTTTGGATAGCAGCTGGTGTCATTTCTAGTGCAGCTTTCTTCGGCGCCATAACTCTTCAAAATAAAAGGAAAAATGAGGCATAGTCAAATCCTATGTTAGGAATAAGCGCTCTAAAGAGATGTGATAGAAGGTGATAAGTTTGGGATTATGTTTCAAAATGATCGACGGGTTCCCAACAGATGGGTTATGAGATGTCGTAAGTGCTTCAAATGTATGATGGTTTAGTGACTTAATGTGTGAATAACGTGTAACTCGACATGTTAGTGGTGAAACAAAGGAGTGAGAGTGACTTCGCCCTACTTAAAGGTTTATCTCGGCATTCGACGTTATCGGTGATGAATCAGTTGATATAAAAATTGTGATAGGGAATGACAAGGAATTCTCCACATTAGAGTATGAGGAAATGATAATGGGATGAGTATTTAAGGGCATCCATGTGACAATCGATGTGAAATGAAAGTAAATAACTCGAAAAATGTACGTCTAAACCTCATGTAAAGTGAACATGCACTTATGATGAAATGATGAGATGCTATGATGATGTAGTTATAGTCTAGGGTCAATGATGCAACCTAGTTCTCTATAACCGAAGCTCTGATGCCAATCTTTCACACCCCCAATTTACCTGTTTTGCAGCGGAATGGAATTCCTGGGGATAGACTGTCATAGCACCACAATCACAGTTATATTGAACGACCTAAAGTGTCGTTTAAAAACACATCGTTGGATATTTAATAAAAACGTTCAGAGTTACAACATAGGTCCCAAAAGTTTATCAAGTTTGCGGAAATATAAATATATTACAAGTCCAAACGATGTTTTGAAAGAAAGTGCCATAATGTACAATGATATAAGTCGACGCCGCGACTCAAAAGGTTCCTTAACCATGCCATGATGAGTATGTCTTAGTTACCTGAAAATACATTGCTAAAACGGTCAACAATAATGTTGGTGAGAAATCATAGGTTTATGTAAATGTTTTATACGACTACGCAAGTATAGACCAGGTATGACAATCATGTCACAGAAAAATGTTACAGTTGCTTTAAGTCCATGACACCGAAACTAGACTGTTCATAATGTATGCCCCAACAGAGTGTTTGCCAGACAACTCAATAATGTTATTAAATGAAATGCATCCGTATGACTAGTTGGGATTCACCAACCCGGATGGAGGCGTCACCCTCGATAGATCTATCCACTCACCCTCGCTTCTATGATTAACGGTTCATGTAATATAAAGGGGACTTTCAATTGGCATGTGGTAACTTAAGCAATGTAAATGAGTTTAACATACTTGGTATCGTAATAAAAATGTTGTGCAATGTATTCTCCCCCGTAGGTCTGAAATAATGTATAAACTTGAAAGACGGGGCTATGAAAACTCACTTGATAAATTGGTATGATGACAAGAGTGAGTACGCCGAGATGTAGTGTGATGCTTTAATCTTGACCTATTGTGAATGTTATGATACGCAATGAGTTATGATGTAATGTTATGCATGCATTTCGTATGTTATTTATACCATTTGCGAGTTTTGAAAATAATACTTATCGTCGAAAAATGCTCTTTTGACGTCTTGACCATTCTTAAATTACTTTACAAGTATTTACGTCAAAATGTCATCCTACAATAGTTTCTTAATGATTTATTATGAAATTTTAACTTTTCGTCGTAAAATAATGTCGTTGGAAATTTCATGGAAATGACAAAAATGGCTTCGAAAATCTAGTCGTAAAATAGTGTACGTCGAACGTTAGGAAACGAACTCAACGGTTTTGGAAAGCTTGTATTAAAATCTAAAAGTTTTAGTACATGAGTTTTCATCATAGAGGTCTCGAACATAAAGATAATAGAGGTTAAATATGGTGATTTTGTCCAAAATGTGGTTTAAAAGTGGGTTTCGGCAAAGTTTAAGCAACCGTAAATAATTTATTACAACTCCGCTATACAAACGGTTAGGCGTTTTGAAAAATATGCTTGGTGATCTCGATTTTATAAGAAGACATTTCGTTACAAAAAGTTCTACGTCATCGTTAAAAATAGCCTTCAATATGGTCGTTTTGTTTACCGTAACACTTGTCTCGTAAAAATAATATAGTTTTTCTTAAATAAGTAAGTTACGGCAATTTTATGAAAACGTGTATATTTTAGTCGTTATAAATCCGTTTTCTACGTATTATACGTCCTTAGCTTCGTATCAAAGTATACTAATATATTTTTGATAAGTCGAAATAATTTATAAAGCTTAAGACTCGTTTTTGACTCGTACAAAACAAAAATTGGTTGCTGAAATTTTCAGAAATATATATTTCGTCGTCAAACTTGAAAAATTCATAACTTCTTCGTTATAACTCCGTTTTAATCCGTTCAAGCGGCCACGGATTCGTTTTAAAGTATATTTTCTAAATATCTAGGCCAAAAATTCGTGTCTACTTTCGGATTTTCCAGAAATTCAAAATAAGATCAGACCACTTTTTATACTTGTCGAAAAGAGTTTTTCTCGTACTAAACCTATTCCAACCCCTTCAAAACAACTCCAAAGCTATTCTAATCCTACCATACACCTTCTTAGGGTGTCATGGGTTCCTAAACATCATCAAGACTAATATATAACAAGGGATAAATTATAGGATGACTTATATGTATAAAACTCTAAAAACAATGTTAAAAATGGTATAAATAACAATAAGTCTTGCATGCTTGCTAAAAAAAATGATGAAATACATATGAAATGGAAATGAAAGATGTAAAATGAAGTGATATGCTTACAAGCTACTTTGATGAGGTGATTAGAACAAGGATTAACCTAAACACCCTAGGTTTTTATTTCAAAACCTTTAATAAGAGTGTATCCTAGATTGTTTTAAACTTGAGCTTGTAAAATTTTGATGATCCCTTCTAAACACCCTTGTAGAACCGGTTATGGAAGAGGAAAAACAAGAGAGAAACTTTGGTAACTTTGAAAAAAAATGAGATGAATGAAATGAGTGAATGATACTTAGAGTATAGATCTATACATTTGAAAAAAACTACCAACCCAATAAATGCAACCCCCCCTTGGTCGGCCAAGGGGGGAAGGATTTGTAAAAATATTTTTTTTTTCTTTATAATGTGTAAAATTGTTAAAAAAGTGTAAGTGAAATGAATTTAAGTTAAGGTAAATGGTAGCTTTTATATATATTTGAGTATTTAAGGTAGTTTTAGGTAAAAGTAATTTTTAATAGATCAAAGTAAAGTATAATGAGACCATAAAAATTGTAAAAATACATTTCTTGTAAAATTTGAGTGATATAATAATTATCGTGTAGTTTTTAAGAAAAACGTCGTAATAATATAAATTTAACGATTTATATACAAAATAAATTTAAAACACTAGGTAAACTCAAAATATTGTTTTTATAAACTAAATGTAAGTATAAAAATATATCGGGATCATTTTTGGAAGTAGCGGATTAAATGTTCAAAATAATAACTTACGCGATAACGTTTATTTAATATAAAATTTACGCGTTTAATGTGAAATGTAAATTCATGAATGAACTAACATGATGCAAATGATGCTAATGAAATGTAGACTAAACTTAGTCTATATGAAATGTTCGTGATGATATGATCATGAATTCGCCGCTAAACCATTAAGGTTACGCGAATTTGGAACACGCAAACCTAGTTTACGATAAATGTTGAAATGGTGAAGCATGAATTGTTTTGAGAAATGACCTGAAAGTACGAGTTGTCACAGAAGTGGACAAAATCAATGATACATGACCAAATCCATGGCCAAGACACCAAAGATTGCTCGCTGCATCACCTAGACACGCTTCATGACTAAAATGGTAGGATAAGACATGGGATATATAATTGGTGTAAAATAAAAAACAAGCAGGTAGTCTAATCTATAACCAAGTCATCACCACTTACCGTCCGCCCAAAGTTCAAGCTTAGAAGTCAAGAAACCGGATCATGAAATGCAAGGTAGATGTGTCATTAGAGGACGTCGTGATGGGCACACTACCTTTTTCTCCAACTGTTGGCATAACTACCAACTCCAATCTTCAAATGTGACCGAGGTGGCCTCCTTGATACTAAATCAATAAAGCTCATACTACAGTGCTTATAACATCGCACTTTACAATAACATAATCATAACAATTTTTTTTTTCTTTTCAACATAACAATCAATACTAACATAATATCCCCCCACTTGAGATGAACAATGGGAATTCGGGGGGTCTTCAATGATCTTCAGAAATGTTGTCGATTAAAGCGTGATTTCCGAACCTTTCCACTCGAACCTTGAACTTAGGCAAATGATGAATTCCCAATCACAAATAAAGACTACAGGGTAGGCTAATGTGTATAGGTGTATCGAAACAATATATTGGGTGAACAAAATGAAAGGAATGGCTTAGAAGGGTGTATCTAGGGGTATCTTGCACTAAACATGAGTGCAACAAAAAGGGTTTCACACGGGGGTCGAAAAGTCGGGGTGACTAATCGATAGACTCACAATGGTAGGCTGTTTGGGTGATAATCCTATAATATTGCCTTCTAAAACTGAAAAGTCCAAATACATTGAGCTAACTCAACATACCTCGTCTATGGCCTCGAAATGATGCAAAGGCCAAGTTCTAAAGTTTACAAGCTACCGGCACACTTATAATTTGGTGGATTTGGAGTAAAATATTGGAAACGGATAAGGCTAATCTCACCATATAATATCAAGGGTTGTATGTGCTCGACTAAGGTATAATATAGTTAGGTTAAGAAAAACATGTCAAAATTTTTAAAATGGCATAAATTTTCAAAATAAACTTGAAAAATGAGGGCGAAATAAAGTTCAAGAGATAATTCTACTCCCGTCCCCCCACTTGAATTGTACAAAGTCCATTTTGTACTAGGCAATAAAATAAAGGTGAAGAGAAAGGTAGAATTAGAGCGAGAACTTCCCTGAAATTTGCTCAATAAAGAAGAAGGCCCACGAAAAAGAAACGTGCCTTCGTATAAGCGTCATGAACAAACTTCAATCCCTGAAATCACAATACCGAAAAGCATAATTCTAAAAAGAAAAAATGGAAAATGAAAAACAAACCTAACTCACTTTCGTAGGAATCACGGTTGCATTTAGCGAATGCAACAAGCCTTTTAAACCACTTGGTGTCCCAAGTGGATGAGTGAAGTCTCGTGAGGGTTTACAGGGAACACACCCACAAAGTTCATTAAAAATACTAATACAAGGTTATTGTGTTTTAAAATGAAAGAATTAAAGCAGAGGAAAGTTACGTCGTAACTCCTTTTAGGGAGTTACGCCGTAACTGGCAAAACCTGGAATGAGCTGCAAAGCGAGTAGTTACGGCGTAACCACTAAGATGGTATTACGCCGTAATTGGTAATGAGTCAAGAATTATGCTGCTAAAAGGTTGTTACGACGTAATCACCAAGATGAGTTACGCCGTAACTCTGTTCAGATCAGCAACTGCAACAGCAATTAGTTCCTCGTTTCCTGCAAAACTAGTTAGAAAACACAAAACCCAACAGAAAAGGAAACAAAACAAAAGGAAGGGATAATTCTGGTTGTCTCCCGAAAGAGCACTTTTCTTTATTTACCAGTCTTTAAGTTAGACTCAGAGTCGCGGGTCTACCAGTGCTTGTTGGTCATTTCGTGGACATGGCAATCTCCACGCTGGATCCAACTTACCAAATTCTCATCCCTTTTGTAGTCATTTCCCAATTCTAAACAGCCTAAGTAGAAACTTTTGATTTTCTGGTAGGGGAGATCAATGCCTTTTTCTTTGTCTTCCTTACTGATATCGAGTAAAGGTTGAGCTTGGCTCAACTGCCTCTTGGTCCAATTTCTAAAGTTCTTGATCGTTCTCGGCATTTTGAAAATAGTCTTGTCATCGTTAATCTTCAACCATACTAACCCTTCTTTTTCATTTTTATCTAAACCCGACATTTCCTGAAAGGGCTTCCCTAAAATTACTCCGGTAAGACCATCCTCCACAAATTCTTTTACGTCGTCTAGAACCATAAAGTCTACCAAAAATGAATGAGTTCCAACGAAGACATGGATGTTAGTTGCAAATCCAAGAAAATTATTCCCCTTATATTCTAACTCTTTCTTCATAACTTGTTTGTAGCATTCTTTTGACATGATGTTGACTGGGGAAGTAGTGTCAATAAATGGGTGGAAGTCGATGAACCCGATTTTGCATGAGTTCTTAAGATAATATGGGTTTCTATGATGTATGCGTGTTCCTACCTCATGAAGTTTAGGTTGGTCTGGTTGCGAAAAAGTCTTACCAGAGTTATCTTGCCAATGGGCCATCTCGACGTCACTAGAGAGGTCTTCAACACTCAATCCTAAGTTATCATCTTCCTCAAAATTGACGAAAACTTCAAAATCTCTCCCCGAGTCAACCTCTCCAGGATCCGGGGGGTCGCTAAGAAATTTTTCTAAAGCTTCACCAAAATTGCCTACGGGGTCAATTGCACATACCTTCTCCGGGGTAGACAAATGTTCATTAGGTCAGAAAGTAGCAATTTCTCCATTAGCTTCAAGAGTCAACTTTCCAGCAAAGACATCCACCTTAGTATGAGCAGTGGCAAGCATAGGTCTTCCTAAAATGACTTGTATTCTGTTGTCTTCCGGAATGTCAAGAATCACAAAATCTATTGGGAAAAAGAATTTCTTAATTTTCACCAACACATTTTCAACAATTCCCAATGGCGATTGCATAGATCGATCAGCCATTTCAATTTTCATCTTGGCCGGTTTTAAGTTACAAATTCCCATACGCAAAAACACCGAACGAGGCATTATGCTAATACTTGCTCCAATATCAGCTAGGGCATTACACATGTTTAGAATCTCGATATAGCAAGGGAGAGTGAAGCATCCTGGATCTTTTTCCTTTTGTTGTAGCTCGTTCCTCAAAACCGTTGGGCATCTTTCATTGAGGTGAATTGTCTCATCAATATTTAATTCCTGCGCAATATCATGATGATTAGTATTAACAAAATTATTGATTGGAGGGTTTACCGGCAAAGTTTGGTCCATAAGTGACTGTCTCTCCATGCTGATTCGTCGCTTAAATTTTTCCGAAAAGGTCAACGGTTCTTCGAGGATAGTTTCTATAGTGTGGACAACTTCCTCCTCCCTAGTTGCTAAATAATCAGAGATAGCTTCTGAACATGAACTAACACTCTTCTCTAATCTTTTAATCCTATCATCGTGCATTTTGAGAGAAGAGATTGTATTATCCACGAATGTCCTCATCAAATTTTCAATCCTATCATCTCGTTCTCTTGATTCCCTGATGTGGTCAAGAATTTTTCTTTCAAGATCGCTCCCGGTTTTGGTCCCAAACACGCTCTTAACCTTTTCAACCCTGCATGCTTCAGCTTCTCTTTCTAACCTTCGTTTTTCGAAAATTTCCCCGTAACTGAATTCTTGCTTTGTTATCGTCTTCATTACCTTATGATCAAAATTTTCTCTCGGTCCGTACCCTGTATCCATGTGCACTTGTAGCAATGTTCAGAAATCCACTGAATACATTCCAGGGCTTGATCAGGAGTCATGCTAGGAATAGGTCTTGGTGAATCGAGAAGTTCTCGTGTTCGCGCATTAATCCCACGATAGAAGACGTATACGATCTGATGTTTGTTTAAATCATGGGTAGGGCATCGATAGAGAAGCTCATTAAATCTTTCCCATGCTTGGTAAAGCGTTTCTTCTCTAACCTGAACGAATTGATAGATTTTCCCAAGAAGCTTGGCCATTTTTTAAGGAGGGAAAAATTGTAGGACGAATTCTTTTCTAAGTTTATCCCACGCTCCTTTACAATCGTGAGGGAGTTTACTATACCATCTTTTCGCTGTCCCAGAAAGAGTCATAGGAAAAATCCTTGCAGTGACTGAATAGCTCGGAGTACCTCTGACGTTGAAAAGAGAGGACAAGTGGAGAACTTCTTCTATGTGATTCTGAGCGTCCTCATCTTCGTTTCCAGAAAACTCAAGTTCATGTAACTCTCGAATAATATGATCTGAAATAGAGTATACTTCAGTGTGAGAATCTTGAGTGAAGCTTCGTTGGCAGTTCTCATTCGGTCGCTCTAAATACTGCTCCATAGTTAGGTCATCGATATTATTTTCACTGATGACCTCCGGTTCTGCGTCCGACTGGTCTGATTCGTAAAATGAGAAGATGTTGTGAATAGGAACCGAAGAGTAGACTTTCCTTCTTCGAAATTGCTTCTCCGGGTCATCGAATGGGGTGGCCAGAAAAGGCCTCGAGCTGCAAGTCTTGTATCCTGACATTATGAGAAAGAAAATTAAAAACAGACTTAAATAGCTCCCCGGCAGCGGCGCCAAAAACTTGATGCAGGTTTTACTGACCAGGTCTTAATATTTATAATGTCTCGCTATACCTATGGTCTACCCTAGTGCACTAACGGGCAGTGTACCCGGTCGTGTGTAGTGTAGTAAACGGTAAAGCCGAGGTCGTCCCAAGAGCTATGTGTGTTGGATTATTACTAAGTCTAATTGTCACAGAATAATAGTTTCGATAGGGATTTAATTAATTAAACTACTAATGCAGAATAAAATAAAGCAGATAAATGGATAAAGGGAAATCAATAGAGGAGAGTGATGCTAACCTAGTTAATCCTCCTAGCTAGTTATGTCTACGTCTACTTACTTTCAATTACTTCAGGTGGGGTCAAATTCGAGAGGACAACATTTGGTCAATTCGCCCTAACCTATCAGCAAAGATGCCACCACATGAGAAAGCAGGCGCACCGTCATAAGTCATGTTGTTCCTGGTCCCCTAAGCCAAGTCATTAAGTACCGCTACATGCTAGATTCAAAATAGTGAGTGCCCAGCAGTTAGGAACTTAGACACTACACCCCCAATTCTTAAGTTCATCTAAACGATAGGTGATCAGTTGGTCAAATGGCACAAGTAGAAATGGTCGTCAGTTGGTCATATCTTACCCTTCCCGTCTCAATCCGCTCACCTAGGGTCAGTTGGTCATATCTCCTAGGCAATTGGCATCTACCGCCATTTAAAACTACCGAACCAAGGGTGGCTACCAATGAACTATGCATGCATACACTTAGAAATAATTGTACGGAAGTAAAGGTAAACGCAAATAGAACAATTAAGGAATCATAACTAGGCTAGCACCAAAATGTGCTTAGCCGCTCATATTAATCATGCAAATCAATTCAATATTCAAAGGTACGAAATACATGAATTGAAAGTAAAAGAAATATAAAACGCTAATGCTTATCGTAATGGAGTGACTTCTCCCTTGGAAACAGCTCCGTATGTTCCCCTAGACCTTCCTTGAGCTTTTTCCCATGTTCTCAGAGTGTTGTGTGTGGAATGGGATGATTAGAAATGCTGGAATTCGTGGGGTATTTATAGGCCAGATCTGGGTTACGGCGTAACCCATATAGGAGTTACGCCGTAACCTTCTATTTCATCGTAAAATGCACTAGATCTGCTGGTTACGACGTAACCTTATTAGTGGTTACGCTGTAGTCTTCAATAAACTCAGTTACGTCATAAGAGATGCATTAGTTACGGCGTAAGTATCAGCGGCGTGGAACCTCTTTTGACCTAATATAGTTATGTCGTAACCTTTGGGAGTAGTTACGCCGTAACCTTCTGATAAGTTGGTATACTGAGTCACGCAATAGTTACGGCGTAATGTGAGAGATGAGTTACGCCGTAACTTCTTCAAAATAGCATACTGTGATAAATCTTTAGATATGTTTCCAGTTTCGTGTCTCTATAGCTCCAATGCTCGTAATTTACCTGAAAGTGGAAAACAATGGAAAACAAGCGTAAATCCATATAAATGATATAAATAACGAGCATTATCGGGGGAAATTGACACTTAATATTCAGGACTATTTGATGTTATCAGTCTCCATCATCGATGGATCGACATGGCATACCCTACCGAAGGCAAAAACGCGATGTACGACGCAATCAATATACATCGCAACAGAGATATATTATAATACCCTAAATAAAATTAAATGAAATAGTACATTATTACAATATTAGTTTTGTTTTCAAAAGATAGAATTTTATTAAATAACGACCAAAGATGACACATGAAGACTCCTTTATGCAAATTTCTTCATGAAATATGCTTACTGGCGATCACCTGAAATGCATGAGTAAACGAGTCAACTATGAAAATAGCTAGCGAATACACATGTTTTATATAATACGAAAATCTTTTGAGAGAAAGTCCTCATGGAAAATGTCCAGTCAACCCATCTTGTTACAAGTCCCGCCCATACAAGACTTGTAACATATGAGTTCACATACATTTTCATAATAAAAAGTAAATCCAAAACCTTAGAAAAAATGTCCACATAGGAAGGGTGATGTCAACCCATTCAGTTACAAGTCCCGCCCATACAAGACTTGTAACCTATGATTTCACAAATCATTGCATAGAATATAGTACATCTTAATGTCAAGCACATGTGGTCATAATAGTTCACAATAATATCACTTAGTATATAATAAAGTATGCGCCATAAGCCCCTAAAATAAATAATATGCATTTCGTTAACAAGGGAATGAGAGGTTGGTCGACCTCTAATAATGTTATTAATATATCTACTGCTCCACACAAGGGAGACGTACAAACGGTGCATATAAATTGGAGTGTGAATGGAAATCAATCGGAGACTAACAATGCGAATGTACGAACAGTACATCATAACAACTATTATATACAATTAAATAAAGACTGCGTGCAAGGGAGACTTAAAATTTGAGTGCGTATGATACATCATAAGTTCAAAATATATCTTAAGTTTCAAAATCAATTTCAAATAGTTCAAGTAAAAATTTGAATTATAAGTTCAAAATATACTAAAGGGTCCTAGAACAAGTCACAAGTTTAAATAAAAACACAAGTCATGCATTTCACCCCAAAAATATAATGAAAATGATAAAAGAGGAGATGTGATTACTCATCTTAAGCAAAGTGCAAATAACACGATGAACAAGCCGAGAAAACCCTATGAGCAATCTAAAATAATACGTTGCGTCTTAGGTTTTAAATTGATAAAGTTAAATATGCAAATAAGTTTTATAAATTTATTATACTAATTATGCTATTGTACATAGAGTTTAAAAAGTTTATAAGAGTTCAGGGACTAATTTTTGACAAGTATTTAATGTTTACGAGCTCTGAGTTAAAACTGTTAGGTTTTAGAAAGTTTACCCGACTCAATAAATTTTTTTTTGGGTAAAGAGGTTTACCCCGTTAAAATATAATAATCACAAGAAACATTCATTACAATGGTATGTGGTTGAAATGCCACATAAACCTCAAGGAAACGCTTGAACAACCACTAAGCTGTTGGTGACATGCGACACAACGAACTAACTAATACAAAAACGCAAACAATAACACCAATAGGGAAAAACCACCTAATACAACACAAATCCCCAAAACTATCCAGCAACACCGCAAAAATAGTATAGTAAGCCAAATGAGACCACCTCCTTAAAAAACCTTCTCAGGAAAAACCCAGTGTGAAAACTCTGAAGAAGGGAAAAAAGAGTACAACTCTCAGAAGGCACTCCACATCCAAACCATACACAACCATGAACTCGTTACTCCTAAATCGTAGAGAGTTATGACTCAGTTTTTACGTATTCGAAAAGGTCTTTGAGTGTACTATATAGCTTTGTCGATCTCATTGTCTCAAAATATACATAACCTGACTGAAACTACCAATTTACCCTTAAGTTCCCAAGCTGATTTCTAATAACATCAAAACAGTCATACTAAAATGGCGATATCTTAAGTTCTACAGATCTGTTTCATTCTGTTCAAAAAGTCACGTTTAATTTAAATTATTGTCTACATTTTATCTTTTTACATCAATGGTAGGTTTAGTACAAAAAATTTGACTTTTATACGCATGAAATTTGTTACTCAGATTTGGACAACTTTCACAAAAACATTTTTAGTTAATTCATCGGGTAGAGTTATGGAACAAGCCACCTGAAAAAATGACCACAAGATGTTAGGAATTATAAATTCCAGGTATTAAAGAGTCGGTCACCTCAAGTATATGTAATCGTTAGAAAGCTCGTAGTCGTAGTTCTTTTAAGTTAAGTAGTATTTAGTTTAGTAACACCGTGGAGGACGGACGGGTCTTTACCCACTGTATGCCTGATCCACAGCCCGTTGTTTGGCGTTTTATTGTAAGACTATAAATACTCTCTACCTTCCAAGGTAGAGAGTTGGAGCTCATAATAAGAATTTTCTTTCTCTCACTAAAGTTCCCTAAACCTCTAACTTTCTATCTCTAGAACTCACCTTTATACGCCCACTTTGTGTTATGGTTTGATGTGTATGTGAAATCCAATATCCTACAATTGGTATCAAGAGCCATGGTTAGATCATATCTTACATATCTTTGGATTTCTAGTGGTTTTTAGGTGGTTTTTGAGTTTGAAAAAGTTTAGTGGTTTTTGCATCATTTGGTTGATTTCTAGTGTTAAAGTTTGGATTTTGGTAGTACTTTTGTGTTTAGAATCATGTCAAGTGTTTAGGTTTTGATTTAGAAGGTTTGAATCATAGTGGTTGGGTTGTTTTTGGATTGAAAAGTGGTGTTTATGTGTTTTTCATGCTTGCGACTTGAGCCACGGAAAAGTTTTCTTGGTAGCGACTTGCTTTACAATTTGGTAGCGAGTTGTTGTTTAACGCCTTAGCGAGTTGAGCTAGTGACTTGTCTATTGAGACAAGCCAACAAGAAGTACAGTTAGTGGATTCCCCACTACGAGTAGCGACTTGGTTTAAGTTAGCGACTTGTACTTTATTTTGTTAGCGACTTGGTGTTAGCGAGTTTGTACCTAGCGAGTTGCTATTTAGCGACTTGAATATTTAGCGACTTGGTGCTTAGCGAATTGCTGCCAAAATGTTGTTAGCGACTTGGATTGTAGCGAGTTGTTATATAACGACTTGGAACTTTAGCGACTTAGAACTTAGCGACTTGGTTCACAGTTTTCCTAGCGACTTGAGTGATTTCCTTTAAATACGGTTTTCTCTTGATTCAGTAAAATCCCGTGAAAGAATCTATTTCCCTGTTTAATCATAGAGTTATAAAATCCCGTTTAATTTGTCATCATGTCTACCAACGTTCCTACAATCATCTCCACTGTTGCCGAGGATGTTCAAGCAGCTGGTTCAGATACTCGTCCACCCATGCTTGACAGAACTGACTACGACTCTTGGGCTCAACGAATCAGATTGTACTGTCTTGGAAAGGAAAATGGAGTCAACATTCTCAAATCCATTGATGAAGGACCATATCGGGTTGAGACGACTAGAGACTTAATTGATACAGCTGAAGATGGAACAATGATCTATGGAATTGACAGACCAAAGACATATGATGAGCTCGATGATAAGGAGAAAAAGAGATTCGATGCTGATATCAGGGCTTCTAACATCGTACTTCAAGGTCTTCCAAAAGATATCTACAAGCTGATCAATCACAACACCGATGCAAAGGCAGTATGGGATAATGTCAAGATGCTTCTCTCAGGTTCTGAATTAACTATGGAAGACAGAGAATCACAACTCTATGATGAATTTGAACACTTCAAGATGAAACCAGATGAGAGTGTTTATGAGTACTATGTGAGATTCCACAAGCTTGTTAATGATATGAGGAACATCAGAATGACTATGCCTAACATTCAGCTGAACTCAAAATTTGTGAACAACATGAATCCCGAATGGCACAAGTTTGTCACTTCTGTGAAGCTCACTAAAGGATTGAAGAATACAAACAATGAGCAACTCTATGCCTTCCTCCTTCAGAATGAGAGACATGTTATGTTTGAAAAAAGGATTCTTAATCAGTTCAAAACCAACCAGGGAGAGACAAGCTCTTCAAATGACTCAACTGCCTTCTACTCAAACATCGGAATCACAACCAAAGCCTCACAAGTCATACCCATGGGTAATGGTAATCACAAACTCATTCCTGATCCTATGTTCAAACAAGCTGATGCTGATGCACACGTGGGAAACTTCATTAATCAACTAGCTCTTCTGATTAGTCAAAATATGAACTCTCTTCCACACACCAACAAAAATCTCAGAACTGCTTCCAATCCACATAATCAAGCCACTGTCAGAGATGGGAAGGTTATGGTGCAGCCAGTTCAAGAACGACAGTACGAACAAGCAAGAGGTAGAGCTGGTAGAGGTTATGCTGCAAATCAGAACAGAGGAAGGAATGGAAATCAGGGTCAAGCAAAGCCAATCAAATGTTACAATTGTGGAGGTGAGGGACACATTGCAAGGAACTGCACATCACCAAAACGCCCTCAGAATGCTGAGTACTTCAGGGATAAGATGTTGCTTGTGCAAGCTCAGGATAATGGTGCAGCTTTGGATGAAGAGGAATTGTTGTTCTTGGCTGAGGGAAATGCTAAGACATATGATGCAGATGTGGATGAGCAACCAATTCAGGAGATAGGCCATAATCATCAGAATGCCTTTCAAGTAGCTGATTGTGATGCATACGACTCTGATGTTGATGAAGAACCCACTGCACAAACCATCTTCATGGCCAGCATTTCTCCAATGGTCTCTCCTAAAGTCTCTTCATCACCACAAGCTAGTCCATCCAAAGACAAACTCATCTCTGAGGTATTAAAATTATACGATGAAGTTGATGAGCAAAAGATACATAACGAAGTACAATCAACTGTGTTTATTGAATCAGATATTGAAAATATGGGTAATATCAATGTTGTCCCATATGATCAATATGTGATACAAAGTGAAAGTGAGATTGTACCAAGTGATGCATCTTCTGCAGTCAATAATGATTATGTTTTTTATGAATTCACTGCATTTTCCCCTGATGATTCTGTAATTTCTGAACTAAATGCCTATAAAGAATGTGTTGCTATTTATGAACAACGTGCAAAATTTGAGTTGACCACCCGTGAGCAGGAAATGGATGACCAAATGCGTACAACTATTAGAAAAAGTAGGTTTAGAGAAGAAGTATTAAAACAAGAGTTAAAGTCCTTACAAGAAAAGCTTTCTAAAACTGCTAAGCAAAAGCAAGAACTTCAAGAAAATGTTAAAATGCTTAAGCAAGAATTCAGTGCTAAGAAATCAAAACTTTTAAATGATTTTTCTAATCTAAAAACCTTGAAAAACAAGCTTGAGAATAAGTTGTACGTACAAGGAAATACCATTCAGACTGCTCACTTAATCACTAAGCATAGAGTCTTAAGCGATAAGCATAGCATTCCCCTTGTTGAGGAACCAAATCCAGAGGTCATTAAAAAGGCTAGAAATGCTCATAAGGTTCTCTATGATGGCAATGAAATCCTTAAACCTAGACAGAAACCTAGTTGTGTTGAGTGCACTGAGGAAGATAAGAAACTAGATGAAGTCACTAGAGAAAAGATGTACAAGAAATTAGATGATCCTAAATGTAAAGAGAAGAAAATAAAGATCACACCCCATGATTACAAGAAGGAAAATTGGATTTCCTTGAACATGTTTAAGCCTCAGACATTGTTAACACCCGAACAAGTGTTCTGGAAAAAGGATTTAGATAAGCAAAAAGCAGAGAATCTTGTTGTAACGAACCATCCCTTTAGGAAAATGCCTTCAGCGACTGTGTATCCTCCAAATACACCAATGCATTTAGTACCTAGGACTATTGCCACGAAAAGCAAGACCTTAATCAGTCAATATGTTATTTTTCAACTATTTGTTGATTTTGAGAAAACTTGTAAGAAAAGGATCACACCCACTGGTATAACTGAAGGGGAAAGGGGTTTTGAGCAAACAAAAGAATGTTATTTAACTGAAGTCATGCCTTTCTTTAAACAACTAAAAGATCAGTTTGAAAGTCTTAAAGAAGGAATGAACTTAGACATTAAAGAAATGGAAAAGGAGTTTGATGCTATGATTGTTGAGGTTAGTGACTATGAGCGTGCACTAAAATATAATGAGATTGAGAGGAAGAACTTACATACATTAAATGAGACTCTTATTACTGAATGTGTTGCTCAAGATGTGTTTTTCACTGCTACAAATTGTTCTATTAATGCTTCCCAAATTCATGAATTATCTATTGCCCTGAAAGTCTCCCATGATCGTGTCATTGAGCTTGAAAAGACTAATTCAAAACTAAATGAGAAAATTGAACTGGATGATCACGACAATTTGGTTAAACATTTTTCTAAACTAGAGGCTGAGCATTTTAATTTACAACTAAAATATCAACATCTTAAAGAAAATGTCAAAACTTCAAATATCAAGACATCCTCAGATGCTCCAGAGTTTGATGCAGTTTTTCAAATTAACAAACGTGATGAACAGATTCAAGCTCATTGCAACACGATCAAAAAGTTGAAAGCCCAAATCTCTCAATTAAAGGGTCAAAAGAACAATATGACAGGCTCCCAAATGCCTCCTCCTTTAGATTCTCAGAGTTCTCAAACGTTTCATCTTCAAAACTTAGTAAATGCATTACAAAAGGAAAACGAAAGTTTTCTAGAAGAAAATGAAAAGATTAAACGTCATTTCAATGAGTTATTTGAATCAATAAAGGTCACTCGTAACAAAAATAACGAACAAATAGCTTCATTGCAAAAGGAAATTGAGAATCTGAAGAGTCAGGTAAAAGGGAAAATGCCAATGACCAATGGGGAGAATGGTGTATCAAAGGTTCACTCTTGTAATAAATATGCTTTGTTTGTGAAATATGTCCCCCCTCATCTCAGGAATAACAAACTTGCTATTCAAACATATTTCTCATCCCTTAAGGATTGTCTAGAATGTCTCAGTGAGATTGTTGAAGAAGATAAGTTAGAGAAACCACTTGACAATGCAATTGGGCATGCATGTTTATATGTCAAACGATCTCAAGAAATTCTAGAATGCTTAATCACAATATGCCCTAAGTCCTTAGGTGAGAGAGTTAATCCTTTGATTCCGTGTTCGATGCCTAGTGCCAAGTATAATATCCATTCGATGCCCGATGTTTTGAATGTGAACCTTAGTGTGCCTTCAAGTAGTTCAGATTCCAGATCTGTTAAAGCTAAGAAAGCGAACTCTTGTGTGCCTTCTAGAATTACAAATCCCAGCACTTCTAGTGTTAAGAAAGTGAACCGTAGTATGCCTGCATGTAGTTCAGATCCCAGCACATCTAAACAGGAGAAGCAAAGAGTAGCAAAACCAACTAATGTTCCCATTCCCTCTACAGGAGTAATCAGTGACATTAAAGCTAGCAGGTCAAAGTCTCAAGACAATACAAGGAATGACAGGACCTCGCAAGCTAAGAATGTGCATTGGAAGAGAGTAAAAGACCAACCTAGGAACCTTAAGTTTGAGCCGAATAAAAAGAATCGTGTTGATTCTAGTATTAGCCATAGGCGTACTGTAATTAATTCGAATTCTGATACTATTTGCAAACCTTGTAATGATGTCTGCTTGAATTCTGTTTTTTATCATGAATGTGGTGTGAATGTCTTGTCTAATGCTGTCAAATCCCCAATTAACTCTGTTAATGCAAAATATCATGCTAAGAAGGCAAAAAGGCAAAGGCGAAAGAAAGTTAGAAAACAGTGGAAGCCCACAGGAAGAACATTTAGTAAGATAGGTTATCAATGGATACCAGTTGGCCATAAGGTTAATCAGACAATGCCCACTAGAAAATGGATGCCTACTGGTAGAACTATTCCCTTAAGAAGTGAACATACTTTAAATAGGGCAAATACGGACACTAGTACTGCATCTATTCATAATAACTCTATTGATTCAATTTGTAATATGAATGCTTCTATTTCTGATGTGGGTGTTCCAACCATTGTTACTAACCAAATGGAACCCATTCTTGCATGGGGATCACAATTATCCAGTTATCCATTCTTGTCTGTGTTCAACTGCAGATCGTTCAAATCGTTCTGTGGTACCTAGACTCAGGCTGTTCCAAGCATATGACTGGCGACCGGTCGCGGCTCATGAACTTCGTGAGCAAATTCATCGGGACAGTTAGATTCGGGAATGATCATTTCGGTGCAATTATGGGTTATGGAGATTATGTTGTTGGCAAAAGTGTTATCTCCAGAGTATATTATGTAGAAGGTCTTGGTCATAACCTGTTCTCTGTTGGTCAATTCTGCGATTCTGATCTAGAAGTAGCCTTCAGAAAACATACTTGTTTCGTTAGAGAACTTGATGGTAAGGAACTTTTGAGAGGTTCACGTGGTTCAAATCTATACACCATCTCTATCGAAGATATGATGAAGTCTTCTCCAATTTGCTTATTGTCAAAGGCTTCAAAAACAAAGTCATGGTTATGGCATCGTCGTCTCAATCACTTGAACTTCGGCACCATCAATGATCTCTCCAGAAAGGACTTAGTTGTAGGTTTACCTAGACTCAAGTATGAAAAGGATCATCTTTGTTCAGCATGTCAATTGGGAAAAAGCAAGAAGTATGCCCATTAACCCAAACCTACTAACTCTGTCACAGAAGTTCTTCATACAATTCATATGGATTTATGTGGACCAATGAGAGTGCAGAATATCTTTGGGAAGAAATATGTGTTAGTTGTGGTTGATGATTACTCTAGATTCACCTGGGTCAAGTTCTTAAGGACAAAGGATGAAACTCCTGATATCATCATCAAACAGCTGCAGGTTCGACTTAACAAAACCATCAGAATTATCCGAACAGACAATGGAACTGAGTTTGTTAACAAACAACTTAGTGAATTTTATGAAAGCGTTGGAATCAGCCATCAAAGAAGTGTTCCACGAACTCCTCAACAGAACGGTGTAGTTGAAAGACGAAATCGAACTCTTGTAGAAGCAGCTAGAACAATGCTGATTTACTCAAAGGTTCCAATGTTTCTCTGGGCTGAAGCTATTGCCACTGCATGCTACACACAAAATCGTTCCCTGATTCACACTGTTCATGGAAAAACTCCATATGAACTTGTCCACAACAGAAAACCTAATCTCTCTTTCCTTCGTGTGTTTGGTGCATTGTGTTATCCAACTAATGAGGGTCAAGACTTAGGCAAACTTAGAGCTAAATCAGACATTGGAGTATTTGTAGGGTATGCACCAAACAAAAAGGGATACCGAATCTACAACAAAAGAACCCAAAATATCATGGAAACAATTCACGTTACGTTTGATGAGCTGACCGGTCAAATGACTCCTGGACAATCCAGTTCAGGACCCGTACTTCAAAGCAGTCCCATTGGTTCATCCCTTGTATCTAATTCTTCTCCAGCAACTCCATATGTACCTCTATTTGAAGATGATTTAAAGAAATTGTTTGATCCTATATTTGATGAACTTTATGAGCCAAGTACTAATGAGGTGTCAATTCCTACAACAGAGGCTGCTCATATTCCTGTGATTGAAGTCAATCCTTCAGTCTCAATATCATTAAGTCAAGAAGCGCCTGCTGCTGATCCTTCAGTCTCATCAACAAATCATCATTCTTCAAATGTACATCATGGAACTGTTTCTGGCATCAATGATGAAGTTAATCCCTTTGCTACTCCTGAAGATGCTCCATTTGAAAACATATTTGCTCCTGAATCTTCATCAGAACCATCTTCTTCAGGATACATCGACTCTGCTACTTCAGTCCCTCAACAACTACCACATGAACACCTCAGAAAATGGACTCACGATCATCCGTTAGACAACATCATTGGAAATCCCTCTCGTCCAGTATCCACACGGAAACAACTTGCAACCGATGCCTTATGGTGCTTCTTCAACTCCGTACTCTCTAAGATCGAACCAAAAGATGTTAAAACCGCCATGAATGAAGATAGCTGGTTCAATGCCATGCAAGAAGAAATTCATGAGTTTGATCGACTTGATGTATGGGAGTTAGTACCTGCTCCAGATTATGCTATGATTATTGCTCTAAAATGGGTCTTCAAAGTGAAACTTGATGAGCATGGTGATGTGTTGAAGAACAAGGCTTGATTAGTTGCTAAAGGATACCGTCAAGAGGAGGGTATTGACTTTGAAGAATCTTTTGCTCCTGTTGCTCGAATCGAGGCAATCAGAATCTTTTTGGCTAATGCTGCTAGTAAGAACTTGGTAGTCTATCAGATGGATGTAAAGACGGCATTTCTGAACGGAGATCTTAAAGAAGTCATCTACGTCAGCCAACCTAAAGGATTTGTGAATCATGAGCATCCTACTCACGTTTATCATTTGAAGAAGGCTCTTTACGGTTTAAAGCAAGCTCCAAGGGCATGGTATGATACACTATCAAAGTTTCTTCTATCTACCGGATTTAGCAAAGGAGCAGTTGATCCAACATTGTTCACCAGGAAGTCAGGCAAACATTTAATTCATGTTCAAATTTATGTTGATGATATCATCTTTGCCTCGACTGACCCCAATGAGTGTGACCGTTTTTCAAATGAAATGAGTTCAAAATTTCAAATGTCAATGATGGGACAAATGTCATTTTTCTTGGGATTACAAATTTCACAAAGTCCCGGAGGCATTTTCATAAATCAATCTAAATATGCAACTGAGATCTTAAAGAAATTTGGATTTGATTCAAGTGACCCTGTTGACACTCCCATGATTGATCGAACCAAACTAGATGAGGACCACTCAGGGATCATGGTAGACCAAACAAAATATCGGAGTATGATTGGATCCCTGATGTACCTCACAGCTAGTAGACCAGACATCTTGTTCGCTGTTTGCATGTGTGCTAGATACCAGGCTAAGCCTACTAAAAAGCACCTTGAAGCGGTTAAACGGGTCTTTCGGTATCTCCAAGGAACCATCAATATGGGACTTTGGTACCCGAAGGACACCGGTATGTCACTAACAGCCTATGCAGATGCTGATCATGCAGGATGTCAAGATACTCGTCGAAGTACGTCTGGAGGTGCTCAGTTTTTGGGCGATAAGCTTGTGAGCTGGTCTTCAAAGAAGCAAATGAGTACTTCTATTTCCTCTACAGAGGCAGAATACATAGCCATGTCATCTTGTTGTGCTCAAATCCTATGGATGAGATCCCAATTATCTGACTATGGCTTTGAATTTAACAAAATCCCTCTGTACTGTGATAATAAAAGTGCTATTGCTCTCTCATGCAACAACGTACAACACTCAAGAGCAAAGCACATCGACATTCGACATCATTTCATCAGGGAACAAGTGGAAAAAGGTGTGGTGGAACTCTATTTTGTGAGGACTGAATATCAGTTAGCAGACATCTTCACAAAAGCTCTTCCAAGAGAACGTTTTGAGTTTATTCTTCCACGTCTTGGCTTGAAAAGCCTTCAACCAGATACACTCAAACGTCTTCAGGAGGAAGACGAGGAGTAAAGGTCTATCTTCATCTATCTCTTGTATATATCTATTCGAAAAACAAAATACAAAATTATAAAACCCTAAAAAATCAAATAGAAAAATATAAAATCTTCAAAAAATTATTGTCAATTTGTTATGTTTTTTCTCGATTCGACAATATCTACGGTCTTTGTGCTGTCATTCAAAGAATGACATGGGACTTTAGATGTTGTTCGAATTCTTATAAAAAAAAAAAATCAAAAAATCAAAAAATTATTTTTGGGAGAAAGAGAAACAATGGTTTATTGTCATTTCAGGCAGTAACCCGCTTTACAAAGAAAGAACAGAGCCATACTTTATCATGTTTTCAAAATTCCATGCTCTGATTCTATAAACATTTATCTGCTGAAAACTAACTGCTTTGAAAAATAACTCGGACTCTATTTTTGATAATCATCTGGACTTATTTGTCAAAATATCTATCACTCAATCAACAACCTATGTCATTGATTGAGGGGGAGAATGATTTCAATTAAATTAAAAAGTTATTTGTCATTCAATTGTTTTTCAAAAGATATGCATGCATGTTTTATCAATGGAGTTTAAAGTCTTAAAATCCGACCTTATCAGTTAAAACACTTTCATAATCAAGTCATAATTCTCCTTAAAAGCTTTCAAAATCAATTTAAATCTATAAGAGATCACAAATCTCAAATGATTTGATAATTGTGATCGGGGGAGAATTTGTGATTTAAATTGAATTTAAACTGATAATTCGGTAATTGGTTTTATAAGGATGTACAAGCTCTCCTTCCCACATGTGACAAACGATTTCAAATTTTCCATGCACATGTTGAGGGGAGCATCTATCTGAAACCTCAAAGATCTGAAACGTGATCAATTTATATCAATGTGCATGTTCCCTCTAGTATGTGCAAAAATCTTTTCAAACCTTGATGCACATATTGAGGGGGAGCAAAATTGTGAAAACCTCATCCTTCCCGAAAATGCTTTATCTACTTGATCTGATTAGGGAAGTGATGTTGATATCTTTTAGAAAATGGAATTCAAAGAAGTTAACTCTTTCTCTTGCCTCCGTGTGCAAAACGATTTCAATCACTTGATGCACATGTTGAGGGGGAGCTCTTATTCTAAAAATATCAAAAACAATTCAGGTGCAAAATGCTTTGATAATATATCACAAGCACCTGGATTGATTCTCAAATGGTTTTCAATTGGTTTCTATGGCAGATGAACAATACCCAATAGACCGACCAACTTTACTTTATGTATGGTGATATAAGGATGATAAGGTTAGGTATTTGTTCCTATGATCCGCCAGAACCGGAGGGATCTACCCAGGGACTATCCACTAGTTAGTGTAGAGTTCTTAGGTATGATGATAAAAGGAGAAAAAAATGAGATATGGGAAGGGTGCGGACTGAGACTGAGCTAGTACTGGAATAAACCCAACAAGGTTCTTGCTATGATGTCTCGGTAAGCACTGAAGGGGTTGAAGAATGAAAAAGAATTGAATGAGAAAAGGGTGAAAAGAAATAGCCCTCCATTTATTCAACCATAGGGCAGAAACCGGGTACAATTCATATGCTACTGATGGTAACATTGGTATTGAAGACAAGACGTCATGGACCCAGTGACGCTCTGCACTACAACTTCCCAAACCACTCAAGTTCCTCTTATAAGGGCTTGTTTCATTCTCACGGGGAACCGACATTATCTATTGACTTTCTCTTAGAGATTGTTGATATTGAAGAAGGAGACCCTCTCCCTAGTCTCCGGTACAGGAACCAAATATGCACATATTGAGTCTAGAGCCACGAGATCATCTATAAATCTCATTAGGACACTTTCAATGAAGACTCTCAGTTTCACACAATGTGGAAAGGGAGATTATATCTTGAGTCCTACGCATTATCCTTGTGGTATTGCCAGAACATCTGAGTGATATGCAAACATACTCACAATGAAGATGGAAAGCCTTCTGGAGCCAACATCATACAAGCTCCTGGTGGGTGGCATGTGAGATCTATTATATAGATCAACCATGTGACAACTGAACATAAACAATGGGGCGATTCAATCTCTTGAATCAATCCTGGTTCAGGTTATGGATTGACGGATACCTTTGAAAAACCGGTCATTGTGCTTAAAAACTCTTTTCTTTAGCACATTGACCGTGTTCGAATGCTTCAAATCAAAAAGTGTTTTATGATTGATAATTGATTTTCATTAAAACCTTCGTTGTATTGCAAAAACAATTTCTATTGAGCAATACACGATTGTCTTTCAAATCTCTTTTCATCAATCAGTGAATTTCTATTCGCTGGTTCACTCACTCCGTGTTGTCTTCTTTGAGATGTTCCGGTTTGAGAACAGCTAGAGCAGCTGCGAAACCCTGTCAAGGAAATTCTTCAGAATTATACCTGATCACAGGCAGTACTTGTACTGATCAACGGGGAACCATGGGCCGTGTACCTCAATTCAACGAAAGTGATCAAAGACACTTTCGTGCGCTTTATTGCTAACTGTTTTATGCAGGAACACCCGACGTTTGCAGCTGATCAGAATGAAGCGGTCAATCCATAGCCGCATGCTCACACTACACATTCATCTCAAAAGAAATCATGATAAGTGCATCAATGACTCTGATATTTTCACTCCATGCTTCTGCTACGCTGCTGCCAATATCATGAATCAACGAAAGCTTCCGTTACTCTGATGAGAAGATATCATGATCCAGAATGTGAGCATGTCGGTCCGAAAGTCACAACATCACATAATACCAACACCACAATGGATGTCTCAGAGATTTTTGTTAGCTGATGATCTCAAAAGCTGGCTTAAAATTATTATCACGTGGATCAGTAAAAGACCTCCACTTGGATTAACCAAACATGCAATGAGTGGAATCAATGACTACGAGCTTCGGAGTAAAGTACTACATCAAGAATGCAAGAACAATTGTTAATGTAATATCTGTTTGTATTCAATGCAATTTTAGTATATGTTTGAGGTGACCTCCCTTAGGGGGAGATTGTTAGGAATTAGAAATTCCAGGTATTAAAGAGTCGGTCACCTCAAGTATATGTAATCGTTAGAAAGCTCGTAGTCGTAGTTCTTTTAAGTTAAGTAGTATTTAGTTTAGTAACACCGTGGAGGACGGACGGGTCTTTACCCACTGTATGCCTGATCCACAGCCCGTTGTGTGGCATTTTATTGTAAGACTATAAATACTCTCTACCTTCCAAGGTAGAGAGTTGGAGCTCATAATAAGAATTTTATTTCTCTCACTAAAGTTCCCTAAACCTCTAACTTTCTCTTTCTAGAACTCACCTTTATACGCCCACTTTGTGTTATGGTTTGATGTGTATGTGAAATCCAATATCCTACACAAGACCTTGTACTATATCCTTATAATTTTACCTAATGCTCTAAACTTACTGATTAGATCAGTTAATTATATTTTTCCCCTAGTCCAAAACTGATTTTACAAATCAAGTCGTACTCATGTTTTCTAGTGTTATAAATCATTTACAATTCATAATCAAGTCCAATAAGTGTTTAAAACATATAAAGTGCTTGAAATATATAAAAATTACATAGATGAAATGAAAAATAATGATTGGTTCCTTACAAACTTTGTGGTGGTGAAAAATGATAAAATTACAACAAGAACAAACTAGAAATCACTAAGCAACTAATACCCAAGTCTTCTAATCTTTACCCAACCATTGAAAACTTGATTAACCCACCAAAATGATAACCAAAAACCCTTTCAAATCTTCTTGTGACATCATTCCCTAAACTCAAGATTATGATGTTTTTTATGGAAAAGAACCATGTAGTAGCTAGAGAAACTTATGACCTTCAATATTTGAGTAACAGAACAAGTAGAGAAACAATTTTTGATGGTGATTTAGGGCTGAAAGTGTACGGCAAAGAAGGAGGACCCAAAAGAGAAGAAGATTTTGTTATCTTGATTTGCGTGTGAAATGAGATAGTGGATGGTAAGGTTTGACGATTAAGCAAACGTTTGTCTAACAAATGATAAGTGTTATGGGTGTAAGTTGGAGGTGGCATAAGGTGGTGATATGCGTAAGATTTTGTACAAATCTTGCATTATAATGATAGTTTAGTATTTAAAGGGTATAGTTTGATCCCGATAATTGAAAATGTAAAGTTTTTAAAACGTGAAATGTAAAACCGGGTAATATATAAATCTAAAACTTATGAAAATGTTATAACTTGTCAAAATAACTATTTTTTCGTAAATTAGATGTGATAAAAGATTATCGGAGTGCTTAAATGTTGTTAAAATTGAAAACGTAAACCGTAAACGCGTAAAACGCAAAATGTGCAAGGTTTATGTAAAAATGAAAAAAGTGAAATATGATGTATAAAATATGATTGTAAGGAAACCAAAATGCATAAAATATGTTGACTGAGTATAATCTAGTGTCGGTTTAAATTAAATGTACGTTTAACGACGTACGTGATTGAACTTATCCGGTTACTCAAAAAAGTAAGTTTACTTAAAAAAAGATTAAGTAAAAGTAAATAATTAAATGATGACCTAAAAAATGCGAACTGTTACACGACAACATCCTATTTCGTTCCTAGTTTTTTCTTATGATTACTACTGAACCCTCCTGAATCAAGAAGACCCTTCTGCATGATTACATAATCAAAGATCAAACACCCTAAAAACGAACCAGTTGTTGTTGATAGGAAAGAGAAGAGAAAAAACCCTAATTGTGTTTTAGGGTTTGCACAATCCAGAAGCAACCTTAATCGACAACCAAATAAATGCTGACAAAATATGTAATGATGAATTAAATGACGCAACAAAAGAACACCAATGACAATAAAAATGAAACCATATATGAGAACATCGAAACCCTAAATCTAACGAATCAACATCCAGATAAAAAATGTTACATCAACATAATAAACATTAATTAGTCGTAGCAGGATCGTTATAAGGTGTATAGATCAGGAAGATTCATATTAAACGATTGAATGCATTTTTGCATGAGGATTTATCTTAGACTATTTATATGCATCAGCCCCCTAGCTTTCGAGATTCTCAGCGACCTAATCATGTGTGTTTGTTACAACGATCTTTTTATGGTCTCAAGCAGGCACCTCGAGCATGATTTCAGTGCTTTGCTACCTATATCACGCGGGTTGGATTTTGTCATAGTCGTTGTGATTCATCGTTATTTATTTATCGTTAAGGGACTGACACTGCTTACTTACTATTGTATGGTGATGATATTATTTTGACTGCCCCTTCTTCCGCTTTATTATGACGGATTATCGCATCTTTGCATCAGGAGTTCTCTATGACTGATCTTGGTTCGCTTAATTACTTTCTTGGTACTTTCTGTTGTTCGTAATGCTTTTGGGATGTTTTTGTCACAGCGAAAATATTCATCAGAAAATTTTGGAACATGCTAGTATGGTTCGATGTAATCCATGTCGGACATTGTCACACCCCCAAATTACCTGTTTTGCAGCGGAATGGAATTCCTGGGGATTGACTGTCATAGCACCACAATCACAGTTATATTGAACGACCTAAAGTGTCGTTTGAAAAGAACATCGTTTGATTTAATAAAACAATCAGAGTTTACAAAGTAGGTCCCAAATGAAAATCAACTTGTGCGGAAATAAGTTTGTTACAATTCAAACGATGTTTTAAAGTACGTAAAACCCAAGTGAGACGCGTCGTCATCGCGACTCCATGATGTGTCCAAATGCATGCCATGAAGTGAATGCCTTAGATACCTGAGATAAAACATGCTAAAAGTGTCAACACAAAGGTTGAGTGAGTTCATAGAGTTTATGAAGAAATGTAAAGCCTTTAGAAATCGTTTTATGCAGCAAAGGCATTGTGAATCCACTCAGTTCCAAGTCCCGCCCATACAAAACTTGCAACCTGTGTGTTCACAACCCACTGCCAAAGTGTGTATAGTTTGTGTTCCAGCCCACATCGTCAAATGAATTCACAATAGTGCATAACTTAATGTATCCCTAGTTACTTGATATAACAAATATGAGTGTTGATCAAATCGTTCCAAGACCGTTAGTCCATGATTGTACCAAGTCCGTTAGTACATGAATATACCAAGTCCGTTAGCCCAATGTTATACCAAGACCGTTAGCTCAACATTATCCAAGTCCGTTAGATCAATATTATACCAAGTCCGTTAGCTCAATGAATATCAATGAATATACCAAGACCATTAGCTCAATGAATATGATATGGAAGTTCTAAGTGTGGCAAAACTGTTACTACGCATGACTAAGCATTCAGTTCAGTTCAACATGTAGTTTCAAATAATCATGATGGTTATGAAAATAATTGAGCATGTATCTCCCCCAAAACATTTATGAAAACAAGTAAAAGTAGGGGCTATGAAACTCACAGTAATCCTTAAATTTAAAGTACTTATGAACGTAAATGAAAACAGTTTGAGCATGTATCTCCCCCAAAGAGTTTAATAACAGCATTAAAACAAGAAAAGTGGGGCTATGGAACTCACTTGGTGGAATGATGCGAAGACAAAAGTGAGTACACCGAGATGTAATGTGATACGTTAATCTTGACCTATTGTGAAGGATATGATACGTCATGAGTTGCAATGTAATGTTATGCATGCACTTCGTATGTTATTTATACCATTTACGGGTTTTGAAAATATTACTCGTCGTCGAAAAATACTCTTTTGACGTTTTGACCCTTCAAAAATGACTTTACATGTTTTTACGTCAAAATGTCATCCTATAATGGTTTTATAATGATTTTTGGTGAAATTACCACTTTTCGTCGCAAAACAATGTCGTCGGAAAAATCATGAAATTAACAAAAATGGCTTCGGAAAAATAGTCGTAAAACGGTGTACGTCGATCGTTAGAGAACGAACTCGACGGTTTTGGAAAGTTTGTATCGATATCTAGAAGTTTCAGTTCAGGAGTTTTCGTTCAAAAGGTCTCGATCATAAAGATATCAAGGGCTAAAGATGGTGGTTTTTGCTAATTGTGTGCAGAAAATGAGTTTCGGCCAAGTTTGAACATCCGTAAATAATTTACTATGACTCCGCTGAACAAACAGCTTTTTGTTTTGAAAAATATGGCCGGTGAACTTTATTTTACTAGAAGACATTTCGTTCTAAAAAGTTTCACAACCTCGTTAAAAACTGCCGCAAACATGGTCGTTACAGCTACTAAAATACTTGTATCGTAAAAATAGTATACATTTTTCAGAAAATAATAGTTACGGCAAGTTTATGAAAAAGTGCATATCTTTGTCGTTTCAAATCCGTTTTCTACGTATAATATGTCCTTAGCTTCGTATCGAAGTAAACTAATATATTTTTGACTAGTCGAAATAATTTGTGAAGCTTAAGGCTCGTTTTTGACCCGAACAAGTAAAAACAGCAAAGCTGAATTTTCTGAAAATAATACGTTTCGTCGTCAAACTTTAAAAATCCATAACTTCTTCGTTATAAGTCCGTTTTTATCCGTTCAAAAGGCCACGGATTCGTTTTAAAGTATATTTTCTAAATATCAAGGCCAAAGTTTCGTACCAACAGTAGGTTTTTCCAGAAATTCGAAACAAGGACAGAACCTTTTTAATACGTATTGAAAATAGTTTTTCTCGGACAAAACCTATTCTAATCCCTTCAAATCAACTCCAAAGCTAATCTAATCCTACCATACACCTTCTTAGGGTGTCATGGGTTCCTAATCACCATCAAGACCAAAGAATACCATGGGAATATTTATAGGATGACCAATATGTATATATAACTCAATAAATCATGAAAAATGGTATAAATCACATATCATGCATACTATCTCCAAAAATGAAAAGATGAATATGAAAATGAAAAGGAAACATGAAAATGATAAAAACAAGCTTACTAGTGAAATTGATGAGGTGAAAGTAACAAGGATTAGCCTAAATACTCTTGGTTTTTATTTCAAAACCAATAAAGAGTATACACTAGATTGATTATACACTTGAACTTGAAAATTTTGATCCCCTTTTGATCTCTTGATGTATGGCCGGTTGGTGGTGAGGAAAAACAAGAGAGAAAACCTTTTTGGTAACTTTGAAGAAATGAGGTGAATGATTAATTGAATGAGGTGAAGTGAAGTATTATACAATCAAGAAAACAATACCAACTTAATAAATGCTTCCCCCCTATGGCCGGTTTTTAGGGGGAAGTTGTCTCTCAAAATATTTTTTTTTTTATAAACTTTACTTGTATATATACTTTGTATAAAATTTGACAAAAGTGTAAGTAATTGTGTAGAAAATGTACAAGTAAGGGTAAATGGAAATTTTTGGTACAAGTAAGTTTTTAATAGGTCAAAATAGAATGTAATGATTTTATAAAAATTGTAAAAATACATTCCTTGTGAAATTTGAGTGATAAAACAATTATCGATTAATTTTTAAGAAAAGCGTCGTAATAATTTAACTTTAACGATTTATGTACCAAATAAATTTGAAACACTAGGAACACTAAAAATATAGTTTTTATAAACTAAATGTAAGTTTAAAAATACATCGGGATCATTTTTGAAAATAACGGGTTAAATGTTAAAATAATAACTCACGCGATAACGATTATTAAATATAAAAATTACGCGTATAAAGTGAAATGAAATGTCGTGAATGAATTGATATGAGATGCACATGATGTCCATGAAATGTAGACTAATCTTAGTCCATATGAAATGTACGTGATGTCATGATCATGAATTCGCCGCTAAACCTTCAAGGTTACGCGAATTCGAAACAAGTAAACCAAGTTTACTAAAAATGTTGAAATAATGAGACATGAACTGTGTCGAGAAATGACCTGAAAGTACGGATTGTCACAGACATGGGTTGATACATGATCCAAGTTGGGTTATTTTATTTGAAATTTAAAGGATTTTTTATTGGTATATTTTTTTTATCTCAAAATTACTAAATTTTGACCTATTACAAGAAAATAAGAAGTTGATTTAAATTTATTTACTTATTTATTTTTTCAAATTGTACGCAAGTAAAAAACATGGCAATATTGAGCTTATTTTATTCGAATTTTAATGATGCATGTTTTTGTTGGTATATTTATTAAAGGAAATAGTAAATGTTTATTAGATATTTGATAAATTAAGTTTGTTATATAAAAAATCTGTAAAAAATAAGAGTTTAAGATCTTGTTACATAGCCCAGAGTGTGTTTTGGAATTATTTTTTAATTCATATTTAAGCAAACTTTAGGTTCGTTTATAAAATTATTACAGAGTTTAAGGGTGTATTTTTATTTCATTTTTTTTTGGCAAAAAGCATTTATTTTTATAAATAAAATTTATTTATGTTTATAAAATCGTGCGTAAGTAAAAAGTATTAAAATATTTGCTTCATTTTGTTCTCAATTTAAAGACCTTTTCATATGTATATTTTTTATACAAAAATCGTTAGATATTTGATAAATAAGGTTTGTTATATAATAAAATCATGAATAACTAAAGTACAGGATAGTTTTAGTAACTCGTCACATAATCCGAGGGTGTAGTATTGCTACTACACAAACAGGGTTTTCCCACGGTAAATCCTGTGGAAAAAGGCCTTTTTCCACGGATTTCACACGAAATTATTCCGTTTGTAAAAACCTTGTGGGTAAATATTTTCCCACCGATTTTGCCACGGGGCATTGACTATTTCCCACGAATATCACTGAGGATAATCCGTGCGTTTAATTTCCCACAGATTTCTCACGAAATTTCTCACAGTTTCTAGTAGCCATTTTCTACAAATATCCGTGGTTTTTTTGTCACAGTTTTCCAACGATTTTCACACTACAATTTCTCCCACAGATTTCTCACAAAATTTCACACAGTTTCTAGTAGGCATTTTTCACACATATCCGTGGTTTTTTTGCCACAATTTTCCAATGATTTTCACACTACAATTTCTGACGGTTTTATCACAGATTTCCCACAGAAAAACAAATTTTCCCCAAACAATTATGTGAAAATTTTGTGATTAATCCGTAGGAAATATGTGGCTAAATTCCTTAGTACATAAAATCAGCATTGTTTAGTATTTTCTATAATTAAAAGAAAATGGAAATTATTGCAACAAACCCATATAGGTACATAAATCCCAAATGTTAATTGTACAAAAACACATTAGGTTGTAATATGAAAATTCATATATTTCATCAAAAGACATGACATACAAATATATTCAATCCAAAAATTCTAACCCTAAGCTACTAGAAGAAAAAAAAATGTGGAATTTATTTCTTATTTTAAGAACAACTTTTTGTTGCGAAACTTTGCGTGGTCCATAATGTCTTCAAATATCCCATCCATATTGGCTATGTAAATTGTTATCTACATGTGTTCAACAAAACATAAAAACAAACTAGTTCTAGTAACCAAAAACAAAAAACCAGCAAACACAAATTAACTACAAAGCTATTCAAATCTAAAAAATATTACTGTATATCTTTAGATTCTACTCCCTCCGTCTCATATTAAATGTCCAGGTTTGACTTTTCAAGTATTTCTTTTATAGATTTGGCTTTAAATATTTTTGCTTGTGTTATATAGTATTAGATAAATATAATACGTAGTGGAAATACATTTAAAACTCAATCTATCCATATATTTTGCATCAAATATTATATAACACAACCGAAAATATTTATGGTCATAGTTAAAAAAAAAGACTTAGAAAATTTAAACTGGACATTTAATATGAGCCATATTGAGTATAAAAATCAAATATGACACAACCCACATGCCACATCCCATGGACCCATATCCACCATAACTTAGATAAAAACTTGCTCAGAAACTATAATATATATGTAGTTCAATATTATGTTTTATCAGTGGCAAACTTTACTATGTAGAAATAGTTTAAAAATACAATGGAAATACTTGTACAACAAAGACACGTGAAATCAAAAAAATGAAAACCTAAAATAAGCAAACGAAGAATAATTATATTTAACACCCTCCTCGTGATTTGTGTACACTATATAGAATATAAAAAAAAAAGCTTTGATACATGGACTTAACTAAAGAGGCCTAAAAAGAGACCTAATGCATAAATGAAATGTACAGTACAATTCATTTATGCATTAGGTTTACTTTTAAGCTTCTTTAGTTATGTGCATTTATCATTTTTTTTAAAAAAAACATCATAGACTTTTAGATCTTAAAAAAAAAGGTTGTACTATATGGACGGTGCCTATTATTAACCCCCCTAAAAATAAGGGTACTTCTTGTCCCATTTTCCCCTATCTCTCTCACATGGCAGCTGTGGGTCCCCACATGGTTGTACCAATTTTATTTATTACTCCCTCCGTCTCAATATAATTGTCCACATTTCCTTTTTTAGATTTCTCAAAATTATTGTCCACTTTCCTTTTATAGTAAAAGAAAGAGAATTTAGTGGAGGAATATTCCTTTTGAATGGTTGAAAATTAAAGTGGCCCCACTTTTATTAAATTGTGTGAATCTTGTCTAGTGACAATAATTTTGAGATGGAGGGAGTATTTTTTTTTTTAAATTTAATTGTGTAGTGTTTAGGTATATGTATAAGGTATTTATTTGTGTAGTGTTTTTATATGTATAGTGTTTTTAATTGTGTAGTGTTTTTATATGGTATTTATTTTACGTTACTTTTTATAAACTTTTTTTATAAATTTTTTATAAACTTTTTTTTATAAACTTTTTTTATAAACTTTTTTTTATAAACTTTTTTTATAAACTTTTTATAAACTTTTTTTATAAACTTTTTTTATAAAAAGTAACGTAAAATAAATACCATATAAAAACACTACACAATTAAATTAAAAAAATATATAAAAAAAATGGTACAGCCATGTGGGGGGACCCACAGCCGCCATGTGAGAAAGAGAGAGGGGGACAAGAGGACAAGAAAGTACCCCCTAGTTTTAGAGAGGGTTAAACTAAAATAATAGTCACCGTCCATATAACCTAGCCCTAAAAACAAATCCAAAGAGTCCTTAGATCTAACTATATGACAACAAGATCTAAAATATATATACCATGAATTTTTTGATGTGTGTGGTTCATCCGGTCGTCGCACATATTGTCCGGTTGAACTTGCGTTCAGTTACTTGTAGTGGTGGTGTGAGTAAGGGTTCATGTTCATGAATAATATATGTACGTTGTTGATCACCCTTTATATTATTTTAACTACATCTGATAGCTCATGTGCACGTAAATATCCTTTTTAGAAATGACCTTGATTCATCTTTGCTCAGTTTCTTTGTGTGACATGTGATTTCTTGGTCTTTTCATTTGGGCGGTGAAGGGGCTACGTTATTGATTATCTATATTGGTGGCTGCGTCGGTAGATCTTGGTGGTGGCTGAACCGGAGAGATGGAAAAAGAGAGATGTTTTGTTTTTGTTTAGGTGGGTAACATGAGAAAAAAAGGATGGGGTGTATTTGTTTTTGTTGTGAGGATGTGTGTAGTTGCATCCTGCCCATTAAAAATGACATGTTGGCAATTCATGTGAAGTCATCCAAAGGTCCTAAATACTTTTTTTACAAACACAATAAAATTACAAGTGAAGTAATTGATACCGAGTATGTAGTAAAAAGAAAAGTGAATAAAATGAATTAAGCTACAAAGTTACAACCAAACATGTAGTTTTTAGTTAAATATTTTTATCTTACTATTTTGGTTGTTAATTATTTTATAAGATTGGTGACGAATTTATTTTGTAACGTAAAGATATATGTTTTTATCATTAATTTTAACACGCGATCTACATGTATTGGTATTGAGATGCTCTTTAAGCACTTATATACGATCTAACAGCCAACTCTTTTTTAGACATATCTCAAATAAACTCTTCATTTTGTAACGGATTTTTTTACAACATTCCCTGCCTATCTCGCAAATAATATCTTACATGTATCTACAATAAAACTTTAACTCACAAACTCTCGGTTAACGAACAATTTACATATAGTTCAGCCAAAGCCTTTTGTGTCATATCTCAAACAATAGTTGAACGATTAAATTATTGATCGATAAATCACTCACGCATTCTGTAAGTAACATAATAAACACATTTAAAGATATTTTATGTAGGTAAATTTTTGTGAAATTAATGTTAACGAGAAAAAGTCAATCACTGTGTATATATAAAAAAATGACAAGGTCGTTGTTTAATATTTAGTTGAACATTTGTAACCAATAAAACTTTTAGATGCAAAAAGGCAATGTTAGCTTCCGCCAATGTATAAAAGAGTAATTTGAAAATCCGCAAATATGAAAACAAAAGAAAGTACATATCATGTGCGAAATCAGAGGGTAATTACCCACGACTTTCCCACAAATTTCTAACATTGGTGGGCAATATGTGGAAAATTACCGACGAATTTCCCATAGACCTAGTGAATTTCTTACTTTTTTTGATACAGTTACATGTTCACGCACAAACCCATCTTTGTATATCTACACACAAGATTTGATACACAAAAAAGTTACACGTTCCATATGCATTGATTTGATACACAAAAAAAGTTATACCTAGCATACACATACACTTATGATACTCACATAAATAGTTACATTAATAAATGAAATCATATAATATGAAACTAAAAATACATATGAAGATATAATAAGTAATGTGGGAATGTGTAAGTATGCAGAAACATAAAGACGGTATTTTTGTGGGAAATCTGCGGGTATTTACACACGTGTTTCCCACGGTTTTATCAAATTGGTAGGTAATCTGTTGGAAAGCATCCACATATTTCCCACATATATAATTTTTTTCTTTTAATTCTATTTATAGTTGCACGTTCACGCATATATACATCCACATACCTAGATAGAATACATCTTTAAATACAATGAAGGTCATAATTAGAGATATGTAACATATACGTGTAGATATCCACACATATACAACGGTTTGTTACAGAAAAAAGTTATACTTAAATCTACACATACACTTGTGATACTGACATAAATAGTTTCATTAATTAAAAAAGACATATAATATGAAACTACAAACACATATGAAGACATACTAAGTGATGTGGGAATGTGTAAGTAGACAAAACACAAAAACGATATTTTATGTGGGAAATTTGTGGGTATTTACACACGTATTTCCCACAGATTTATTAAATTGGTAGGTAATCTGTAGGAAAGTGCCCACATATTTTCCACAGACATACTCGTTTTCTTTTACTTTTTTGGTATAGTTACACTTTCAAGCATATACACGTCGATGTACCTAGATACAAAACATTTATAGATACAATGAAGGTCATAAACAAGTATACAAAAGATATACGTGTAGATATCCACACACTTATAATGGTTTGTTACACAAAAAGTTTATTCCTAAACCTACACATAAACTTGTGATAGTGACATAAATAGTTACATTAATTGGTAAACACATATATTATGAACATACAAACACATATGAAGACATATTAACTAATGTGAGAATGTGTAAGTAGATAAAATTAAAAAACGATATTTTATGTGGGAAATCCGGGGGTATTTACACACGTATTTCCCAAGGATTTATTAAATTGGTAGGTAATCTGTGGGAAAGTACACAAATATTTTCCACAGACATAATCGTTTTCTTTTACTTTTTTGATATAGTTACACATTCACGCATATCACATCGATATACCTAGATACAAAACATCTATAGATACAATGAATGTCATAAATAGACATACAAAACATATACGTGTAGATGTCCACAAATATACAATGGTTTTTCATGTAGATATTTCCCATGACAAACACAAAAACAATATTTTGTGGGAAATACGTGGCGAGTGACCCACTGATTTCCCACATACCGGTTAAATAGTTACTTTTTAGAAAAAGAACGTGTGAAATCCGTGAGTAATGGAGCAAAAATTTGCCTCATACTTTTGGCCGTGGCTAATATGTGTGAAATGTGCCACAAGTTTTCCACGGACATTTAATAAACACAAATAGTGTGAATATGGTCGCAAATCTGTGGGAAATTTGCGACGGATTTCACACAAAAACTTGGTCAACAATTTAGTGTGTAAAGAGTGAGAAATCCGTAGAAAAATTTCTACATATTTCCCACCGAAATTTGGTCAACAATTTGATGTGTGATTTGTCGGTATCCCGTGTAAAATTTCACACAGTTTGTTTTCGTGGGAAAAACCAATTTGTGTATTAGCGTATTTTTTTTCTCAAAACAAACGTCATCCACAATGACAAATGTGTATATGTATAATTTCATTACATATTATCTCAAACACTCAACTCGATCTTTCCGTTCTTTAAGATCAAGGCTTGCCTTAAATATATATTTGGAAGTATTACTCCAGCAAAATTTTCATACGTTGAAACTCTATTGGTTCTATAATAAGAGCATCCACTATAAGAGGTTCATGAATAGGTTTAAGAAATTTGAAAAGGTTTATATCTTGTTTCAACCATAGTGAGAAATCTATGTGGCATGAAAAGGTCCTAGTTCTTAAACCTCTTCAAAAACTCAACATAATTAATGCATGTGTAATGTGGAGCATTTATAAAGTTATAATACATTTTATCATAGTGAAAAAAGGTTTATAAAGTCAAAAGGTTTATAATTTAATGATATATGATGACATTGAACACTTATAAAGCTTTATATATTTTAACCATAGTGAATGCCCTAACAACACAATTCATTAATTAAATATATTATCTAAAAGTATATACGACATTTATGTTCCCATGTGAACGATGGAAAATCATTGGTACATCCCACTAAAGTCTAAACCAGATAAAAACACTTCACTTTACTCCCTATAAATATTCCACAAAAACCACATTACACATCCGTCCATCATTCCAAACAAAAAACAAAACAATATCTCATCCAATCCAACCCTAAACTGCATGGGGCCCACACTTCTAGAAGCACTCAACGTCAGGGTTATCGGCACCGGGAAAAAATATCTCGTTTTGTCGCACGGGTTAGGGACTGATCAATCTGTATGGAGCCGAATACTTCCGTATTTTCGAACCCACTACAAGATTATATTATATGATCTTGTCTGTGCTGGTAGTGTTAATCCAGATTGCTTTGATTTCAAGAAGTATAATTGTCTTGATGCATATGTAGATGATTTGTTGAATATTTTGGACTCGTTGGGTGTTGAGCGATGTTACTTTGTTGGTCATTCGCTTTCGTCCATGATTGGTATTCTTGCGGCTATTCGCAGGCCTCAAATGTTTGTGAAACTTATTCTTATTGGTGCTTCTCCTAGGTAATGTTACATTTTGATAATTTTATATATTGATTGATCAGCTAGTGGCATCTGAGTAACTCATCAACCTCTTGGTACATGACGTGTCACATGTATATATATTAGTGTATGAAAATTTGCATTTTAGAAAGAAAAAAAAAGAAAAGGTGATTGATCATTGAGTTATTAGGTTTAGACATATTTTTTGTTAATCAGGTGTTGGTTTAATGAATCAAGGAGCGAAATTGATAGGGTTCATGCTAGTTATATTGAATTTTGATGTTGATTATTGTTTAGGTATCTAAATAGATTTGTGATTTATTAATTTCAGGTTCCTAAATGATAAGGATTACCATGGTGGATTTGAAGCAAGTGAAGTTGAAAAGGTTTTCATTGCAATGGAGGCAAATTACGCGGCTTGGGTGAACGGATTCGCTCCGTTAGCTGTCGGAGCAGATGTTCCGGCAGCTGTACGTGAATTTAGTCGGACGTTGTTTAATGTCCGACCAGATATATCACTTTATGTATCTAGAACGGTATTTAATAGTGATTTGAGAGGAGTGTTAGGGTTAGTGAAAGTGCCTTGTTGTATTATTCAGACCGCGAAAGATGTGTCCGTACCAACGTCTGTGGCCATGTATTTGAAGGAGCATCTTGGTGGCCGCAGCACGGTGGAGATGATGAATGTTGAAGGTCATTTGCCGCATTTGAGTGCTCCGGCTCTGTTGGCTAATCATCTTACTAGAGCTCTTTCGAGATGATATTTTTAGTTTGAAGTTTTTGTTAAAAAATAAAACATATATGTATGTCATGTTGGTAACTGATATTCTTACATATTGGTTAAAGACAATTTTGTGACTGTTGGAGTCATTCAGTTAATAGTTGAAAAAACGGTTTCAGCACGACACAGGAAATGATGTAACATATCACAAGTACAGAAAACACAAATACGAAAAAGATGATATGGTGTAAAATTAATCATTTTGGTTTTTATTGGGGCCTAACTAAATGACTGTCTATAGTTCTATCCACTTTTAAAAATATTGGAAGAATCTGGCTAAAGATCAGGCAGGAGACACTTGGCGAATAATTTGTGGACAATGGGGAGAGGATAAGAAAGGATCTATGTACTGACGTGTTTATGATTTTCAAGTCGTTTGTCCTAATACTCACGTGTCCGTACAACTATAACAAAATAATAAAGGACATCGTACAAATTACTGAATTAATTCCTTGATCAACTTTTTTTTACCGCATTTTTATTAGGATATGATTTGCGCACACTGATTTTTTATAGATTTTTCTAACATGTGCTCTAAGAGTATAAGTTAATCACACTAAAAGACGTCGGGATTTATGAAAAAGGATATAGGGATCCACAGAAATTGTACTTTCTGTGGATCCCCCGTCTTTTTTTGTGAGTCAAATTATTCTTTTAGTATGTTTAACTTGTGTCTTTAAGTCACATGTTAAACAAACCCAATTTTGATTTGCACATTTTAGTTTACAACCAATTAATACAGTATGTATATACAATACAATATGTTATTGCATAAGTTGAAGTGTGACAATAAAAAAAAATGATTATGCAAATCATTCCTCTTTTTATTAAAAAGGCACTACCAAAGAGCTAGGCCAAGAGATTAATCGGCAAAAAGAGCTGCTCCTTCCATTCTAAAATAATTGTACTGTTTAGATTTTTTGAAGTATTTTTTTTTTACTATGACCTTAACTAATTTTTAATTGCTATATAATACTTTATTCAAAATATATGAATAAATTAAGTTTTAAATGCATTTTTATTTGTATAATTTTCATCAAGTATTATATAAACAAACAAAAATATTTAAGGTCAAAAGTAACAAAAAAATAATAATAAATAAATAATTATTTTAGGACAGATAGAATACATTACAACGAATAGAATACCGCTAGATCCAATTAATCGACGCTTTCCAACATCTATTTGAGATCCATGTGAAGCTAGTATTGTTTGTTGTCATTGAGAATGAGGCTTTTCTTCGGGCTTTTTGAATTAAACGTGGAGTCTTTTACAAAAACGTCCAAAGATATGAACGTGCGACGACATCAAGGAGCAGGGATCGTGATGTGGAGAAGCTTGAACGGTTTGCGAGGTCGAAAATATCATTGATACTTTCTATTTGGATGTTGTGGATGTCCCATTACTTAAGGACCTCAACCAATGTAGACTTAGCCACGGGGTATTCGACGAACAAAAGATCTTCTGTTTCAAGAGCTTTATCACACACCGGGCACCTTGATCAACTTAACTACATGCAAATACGACAATTATTTTTCCTCTTGCACAACAATCTTATTTAGAGACTAGTGCTTCGAATTGCTTAGTTATATGGTTATACTAAGTAATAATTATGTGAAATTAGTACTTGCAGCAGTACTTATTGTTATGCAGATATCATAAGCTATTTTCTTCATTCAACTATTCAATCTTTTATTTATATGAAATATCATACATACAATGAAACACTATACAACTTACCTGAAATATAACTCATACTAATGAGTTTATTGTTATATAGCAAAGACATCTATTATTTAGTAACACAACATTAATCTATAGCAAGTTTGATGGCAGATCATGATCTTTAGGATCCACAGGTGCTAAAACCCAATCACTAGTAAGCCCATTGTCAATATACACCATTCCTTTGTTCTTTTCAGCCCACCAATTTTGTGGTATTTGGTAGTCTTCTTTAAGAAGATCAGTTGACATATTAACCCAACCTAAACCCCTATCCATGATATGCAAATCAAACTCACCATCGATCCCATTCCAACCACTCAAAGTATGCAACATACCTTGCAAGTTATGAAAAACTAAAGGATGAAGCATGCCATTTAGCCCGCTTTCGTCTTTCAGGTATGGCGATACATTGCTGTCGATTAGTATCTCCACCCCAACATCAACGTACTCAAGCAATTCACTTGGTATACAGCTTGTCCAATGTTTCTCATCAATCCATTTCAAAATCCTACTTGGCCAAAATGGAATAATGTCCGGATTGTTTTTTACTCTTAGTATCTTAAGGTTAGGTAGTTCCTCTACCTTCTGTTTAAAAGATTGATTTCCAACTTGTGGACAAGCATAAATGAAAGATGATACATTGATATCAGGTGTCACGACGTTTCTAGCTAGGTCAAATGCGGATAACACTGCTAAACATGCACCAAGACTATGTCCCGTGCATGTTATGCTTACTTTTTCATTCTTGTACTTGATGAGTAACTCTTTAATTTGTGCAGAAAGTTGTGCTTGAGCACTTGATTTGACGAATGGTGAATGTGGATCACTCGTGCTGTAAATAGCAAGCCACCCTCCCATGACTTGTGGTGTATCTGTACTTGCATCTAGTGACGGAGTCAGAAAGTCAGTAACGCAAGACAATAAAGTAGTTATATACTTATGTAAAACACTATTTCACATATATATACAACATTTGAAAGTCTGAACTATAAAGGAGACTTCCCCTTGCACAACTTATATACTTTTTGAAAAACAAAATCCAAATTGACATTTCAATTTAATAATAAGATTTATGAAAGATATATATCTCACCAGATGAGCTACCAGGGAGCAATGGCTCGGCTGATACCGGCGTTGCTCCCATGATGTCGTCAATCCACTCATAATTCCTAACCGTCCCACGCCACACCACACATATTTCACGACGACCAATAAACTTACTATAATCATCATTAGAAACCGCCACAAAACCCATCCAGTTTGATTCAAATTCACTACCTTCACGAGACATGCCCGGGAATAGTAAAGCAAGATTTGGATCAACACGGGCGGTAGCATAAATGAATGAAACTACATCATACTTAGAATCTGCCCAAGGGAGTATAGCTCCTTTAAAGAATACGCTCTTTCCATAGCGACTATAACCACAGTACTTAGAACCCTCGTCATTGTTAAATGATCGTTCGGCTGATGACGATAGGTCACCGTAGCCTAGAAGGAGCTTTCGTAGGCCAAGGTCTAAAGGATCAAGAAGGTTAGCCCAGTTTTTGCTGCCATGGAGTTCATCGTATGTCTTTGAATCCATGAGGATATATTATGTGGTTGTATGTGAATATATGTTTGTTTGGCTGAAATTGGTGTGATCAAATCTCTTAGGATGAGTCCCAATTTATAGCAAAATCTTGATAATGATACACTCGTGAAATATGAAGATTTTTTTAGAACTCACACGTTTTTTTTTTTTCTTTTTCAAAAGTTGGTTATACTGTTGACTACGATATATCGTATGTATGGTCACCTGCTCATAGTATATTATGCAAAATTTATAGCAGGGCTAATTGTCTAAAAACTTTATGTCAAATCAGATTATTTCGTGCATATATTTCTAAATTTTAATTATTTTGTGTACAAAGTTTAAGCATTAAACAAGTCAATCCTAATTGGCATTAGGTCACGCCTTTCATGGCATTATATGTTTGTCCATCCTAATGGTGATCATGGTAATCATCTTTGTCACATCATTGCAACTGTTGGTTTGTGGGAGTTGTAAACACGACAAAACAACTAAAAGTGTGTGAGCCTATGGGGGCACACACGATAAACACGAGTATACGTGTAGAATGTTTGAACTTGAATATATACACGATATGTATGCATGAATTGACCCGATCATATTAGACGACCCATGGGCTTTATGGCTTGTTGAATGGGTCAGTTTGGTAAGTTGCCTTGGGCCTTGAGCTGCCAAACGATCGGGTAAAGGGTTTTTGAGTGGGCTTGAGACTTGTCGATCAAGTCATGATCCAAGACAAAGGATCGTTTGTTTTTTATATAAAACAAAACGTTTCCTACACCTAATACTGGATGCAATACACGACATATCTGAATATCCCTAAACCTAATCAAAACCTATTCACTTGTTCCTGAATTCTTAACCCAATCGGATCATCCCTAAGATCCGATTAGGGTTTGCTTGGTTTGATTAATTTCATTTAACTTGGTACGATTTGATCCTAGAGATGGTTTCCAAGTTGGAGTTGCAGCTTGTTCCTGGTCTGTGAACCGTAGCAGCAAGTTTGGTTTTGTTCCTGGTCGTTGGCTTTTTCTCGGACAACACATCAGGTGGATATCGGACCTTATGTCCGATGTCGGATAAAGTAGCCAATAAGCTTCTTGGTTGGTTTACTGTTCTCGGATGGTAATACAATGGGCAGGAAAAGACAAGTTCTTGGAGAGGTGTTTTAGTGTTCATGTTATATTCAAGTGTTGGTCAATTGTTGATTGGTTAATTACGTTCTCGACTAGCTTTCTTTATCGAACGTATACGGTTATCGGGTTTGTGTGTGATACTCATAGAGGCATCTATTTTAGATGCTTAGTTTCGTATTGGTTTTATTGTCCGTTACACTTGCGTTCAAATAGCCACGAAAGGTTAGGTTTTCTATTTATCCCTTTTATTTGTTAATGTTTATTATTACGTGTTTTAACCTAATTGCAAATACTAGATCCTTATCCGCTGCGTACTCGTAGAGGTTAATGGTTAACTTAGTTCTAAAATCCCAACAGTGGCTGTGACAACTCGCAATTTCAGGTCATTTCTCGAAACAATTCATGCCTTACAATTTCAACATTTATCGTAAACTAGGTTTGCGTGTTTCAAATTCGCGTAACCTTTATGGTTTAGCGGCGAATTCATGATCATATCATCACGAACATTTCATATGGACTAAGTTAGTCTACATTTCATTAGCATCATTTGCATCACGTTAGTTCATTCATGACATTGCATTTCACCTTAAACGCGTAAATTTTATATTAAATAAACGTTATCGCGTGAGTTATTATTTTGAGCATTTAATCCGTTACTTTCAAAAATGATCCCGATATATTTTTATACTTAGGTTTAGTTTATAAAAACTATATTTTGAGTTTACCTAGTGTTTTGAATTTATTTTGTATATAAATCGTTAAATTTATATTATTACAACGTTTTTCCTAAAAACTATACGATAATTATTATATCACTCAAATTTTACAAGGAATGTATTTTACAATTTTTATGATCTCATTATACTTTATTTTGATCTATTAAAAATTACTTGTACCTAAAAACTACCATTTACCTTACAAGTTACATTTTTACTTATACATTTCCTACACTTATTACAATAATTATACACAAGTATATACTTTATAAAAGAAAGAAAAAAAAAATTTATATCTTGGAAAACATATCCCCCAAAAACCGGTTAGGGGGGGGGGGTTGTTGCATTAATTGGATTGATAAATTTTTCTACATACATATCTATACTCAATCCAACTCTTCATTCATTTTCATTCACCCTCAAATTATTGAAAGTGCAAGCCAAGAAAATTTTTCTTCTCTCTTCCTTCTTTCTTCTAAAAATTCGGCCAACATAAGGAGATAGCAAAGAAATCATCAATTTTTCAAGCTCAAAGTTTATAACAATCTAGATTACACTCTTAATAAGGTTTTGAAATAAAAACCTAGAGTGTTTAGGTTAAACCTTTGTTCTAATCACCTCATCAAGTTTACTTGTAAGCATATTACTATCATTTTACATATTTCATCTTCATTTCATATTTATTTCTTCATTTTTCTAGCAAACATGCAAGACTTGTGTTGTTTATACCATTTTTCTATTGATTTTAGAGTTATATATATAAAGGTCATCCTATAATTATCCCCTTGGTATATGTTGGTCTTGATGATGTCTAGGAACCCATGACACCCTAAGAAGGTGTATGGTAGGATTAGATTGGCTTTGGAGTTGATTTGAAGGGATTAGAATAGGTTTAGTACGAGAAAAACTATTTTCGATAAGTATAAAAAGTGTTCTGTCCTTGTTTTGATTTTCTGGAAAATCCGACTGTAGGCACGAAATTTTGGCCTTGATATTTAGAAAATATACTTTAAAACGAATCCGTGGCCGCTTGAACGGAATAAAACGGAGTTATAACGAAGAAGTCATGAATTTTTAAAGTTTGAAGACTAAATATATATTTTTCAGAAATTTCAGCAAGTTATTTTTACTTTATTCGAGTCAAAAACGAGCCTTAAGCTTCATAAATTATTTCGACTTATCAAAAATCTATTAGTATACTTTGATACGAAGCTAAGGACGTATTATACGTAGAAAACGGATTTGAAACGACAAAGATATGCACGTTTTCATAAAATTGCCGTAACTATTATTTTCTGAAAAACTATATTATTTTACGAGACAAGTGTTACGGTAACTAAAACGACCATGTTGAGGGCTGTTTTTAACTATGATGTAGAACTTTTTGGAACGAAATGTCTTCTAATAAAATCGAGATCACCAAGCATATTTTTCAAAACGACCAACCGTTTGTATAGCGGAGTTGTAATAAATTAATTACGGTTGCTTAAACTTGGCCGAAACTCATTTTTAAACCACATTTTAGACAAAATCACCATCTTTAACCCTTATTATCTTTATGTTCGAGACCTTTATGACGAAAACTCCTGAACTGAAACTTCTAGATTTTGATACAAACTTTCCAAAACCGTCGAGTTCGTTTCCTAACGATCGACATACACCATTTTACGACTAGTTTTTCGAAGCCATTTTTGTCATTTTCATGAAATTTCCGACGACGTTATTTTGCGACGAAAAGTGAAAATTTCACCATAAATCATTACGAAACCATTGTAGGATGACATTTTGACGTAAATACTTGTAAAGTCATTTTGAAAGGTGAAGACGTCAAAAGAGTATTTTTCGACGATAAGTATTATTTTCAAAACTCGCAAATGGTATAAATAACATACGAAATGCATGCATAACATTACATTGCAACTCATTACATATCATATCATTCGTAATAGGTCCCGGTTAAAGTTTCCCGATATACCTCAGTGTACTCACTCTTGTCATCACACCAGTTTATCAAGTGAGTTTTCATAGCCCCGTTTTACAAGTTTTTACATTATTTCAAACCTACGGGGGAGAATACATTGCACAACATTTTTATTACGATACCAAGTATGTTAAATTCATTTACATTGCTTAAGTTACAACGTTGCCAGTTAAAAGTCCCCACTTCAATGCATGAGCCGTTAATTTTCTAGAAGCGTGTGTGAGTGGATAGATCTATCGAGGGTGACACCTCCATCCGGGTTGGTGAATCCCAACTAGTCATACGGATGCATTTCATTCATAAACATTATTAGAGTTGTTTGGCAAGACACTCTGTTGGGGCATACATCAGTCGGAGCTTCGGTATCATGCGCTTAAGCAATTAGAACATTTTTATGTGACATGATTGTCATACCTGTAACATTTTTACGTGACATGATTGTCATGCCTGATCTATACTTGCGTAGTCGTATAAAACATTTACATAAACCTATGATTTCTCACCAACATTATTGTTGACCGTTTTAGCAATGTATTTTCAGGTAACTAAGGCATTATCATCATGGCATGGTTAAAGAACCACCTTTTGAGTCGCGGCGTCGACTTACATCATTGTACATTATGGCACTTTCTTTCAAAACCATCGTTTGGACTTGTAATATATTTATATTTCCGCAAACTTTGTAAACTTTTGGGACCTATACTTTGTAAACTCTGATTGTTTTATTAAATCAAACGATGTGTTTTTCCAAACGACACTTTAGGTCGTTCAATATAACTGTGATTGTGATGCTATGACAGTCAATCCCCAGGAATTCTATTCCGCTGCAAAACAGGTAATTTGGGGGTGTGACAGTGGCATCACGAGCCATCTCGTTTTTGCAATTATGGGTTACACGTTTCTTATTAATAAACATGTTTAAAAGGCTGCATGAAACCTAATTTAGTTATTCGTTTTATTTTGATTTGACAACTATATGCAATACTTGTCAATTTTTAATAGGGATTGAGTCGTAGAATAGCAACGTACTTTTCCAAGTGTCTCATTCTGGTACGTGTACTTTTTTTAAGATTTAGAATAGCAATGTACTTTTCATAAGTGTCCCATTCTAATACGTGTACTTTTTTTAAGTTGTAGAATAGCAATGTACTTTACATAAGTGTTCCAATTTGGTACGTCCTACTTCCATAAGTGTTCCAATTTGGTACGTCATCCCACGTACTAAATTGGAACACTTAGGGAAAGTACATTGCTATTCTACGACTTAAAAAAGTACACGTACTAGAACGGGACACTTATGGAAAGTACATTGTTATTCTACAACTTAAAAAAAGTACACGTACCAGAATGGGACACTTGAAAAAGTACGTTGCTATTCTACGACTCAATCCCTTTTTAATAAATAATAACTAGTCACTCACAAATTAAAATTATATTGATAATTAGAATTAAATATGTTAATTAGAATTAAATTTTGTTAATTTGAATTACTTGTTAATTAGAATTAAAAGTTAATTGGAATTAATTAATTGTTAATTAGAATTATATTGATAATTTGAATTACATATTGTTTATTAAATACATAAAATTGCGTAATTACTTGTTAATTGAGATTCCCATGTTTTTATGTGTTTTCCGGCCACAAGACCCACTCAATTGTTTTTTAAGCGATGTATGGGGCGATCTAGGTATTGTATCCTAGTGACGGTCTTATGGTTCTCCGTTTGGGGAAGACTTGCAAGAGAACTCAAAACAATATGTGTTTTATATTGATGTTTATGATTATATGTTTGTGATTCCTATATGTGCATTAGGGTTATTATACAAAAAAGTCACTAAAGTTTGCGGAAAATTTGTCCTAAGTCACTAAAGTTTAAAAGTTGTCATTCAGGTTACTCAACGTTAAAAAGCAAACATGTCTATAAATTCATCGATTTTTACGTTTATTTTTTTTATATGCTAAGTAACAAAAATGTCATGTCTTTACAAGTTCAGTGACATGGATGACAACTTTCATAAGTTTAGTAACGTGGTTGACAACTTTCATAAGTTGAGTAACCTGAATGACAACTTTTAAACTTTAGTGACTTAGGACAAATTTTTCGCAAACTTTAGTGACTTTTTTGTATAATAACCCTATAACCCATGTGCATTATTACTTGCTTTGACACCTAATTGTATGCAATATAGAATAATACATATCGTAACCAGAACATTAATATGGACCTTTATTTACACGGCTAAATATCATGCTCATTGTGACCTGCTATTTGATTCGTGGAAAATCATTTTTGTTAAATAAAGTGACCTAATATATGGACACTTGGGATGTACGGCTGACCCACTAGAATAAACTCAAAAGGGGGTTTAAAAAGGTGCGCACAGTCGCACCGAAAGGATATCTAGGTTATTGCTTCAGCGCTTACCTGGTCCTCTGCCTCCCTGTGCGTTCGATTGGAGCTACCGTGAACCATGATGATCACTACAGTGTCATTACCAAAAGTTTTTAAAATTAGTGTTACAAAGTTGTTTTGCATGCTTCTTTGTACACGACTTTTACCACATTTATATGTGCATACCTATTTGTTAATTTTAAGTCTATGCCATCCAACTATGAACACGTGCATTTGGATTGACTTCTCTGGTCAGACCTAAGGGCCTTTCCAACCCATGGTAATTATTTCGTTTTTGTCAGACCTCTGGTTATTTTTACACGTTCATACTTGGTCGACTTATTTCGAGTGGCTTGGTCAGACCTTGAACCCGAGGCATAAGATGAGAACTAAACATGCTCATGACATTATTACTTGTCTACTAATGTCTTGATCAGTCTCATTAATCTAAGAGTTTCATTATGCAATTAACGCTCGTCGCTTACCTCTTGTCCTATTTTTTTACGCACTGATCAGACCTATGGTAATTAAGTGGGGTTGCAAGATGGATCTTAGTCTTAATTAGTAATTAATTGGGTAGTTAATTTTTTTAGAATGTAATTATCGAACATACTATAATTGAACTTTTTACGTTCTAATTAATTGTGTTATTGCAACATAATTCATAAACAAAGTTGTTTTTCTTCGAAAGACAAACTTAGTCTCTTTTCCTAGTAAGAAGAGTGAGACTTTTACATATCTTTTCTCCTTAGTTGACAAACTAAGATAAGATTACAAAGATAAACTCATTTATGATCTTTCATTACCCTTTTGCGGTCTAAAGTTAATTGAAAGATAGAATATTTTGTGTAACTGGAAACATTGTGTTTAGAGCCACCAAAATAAAAAACATCATGCACTTGTCACGATGTATGAGTTTAAACCTCAAAGAGTAAAGGAATTACTAGCATATTTGCTAGGTAATCTTCTTGTGCTTAAAACCTGCTAAGGGGTGTTTGGTTATTGTTTTTGCAAAGTGATTTTTGCCAAACTTCGTGGAATTTTCACAGATTCGTTATAAGTCCATTTGAGCTGAAATTTTAGACTTAAGCACTTTGGTTGGTTGTGGTTATCATGGTATTTTTAGTTTATTTTTGTGATTTTTTCTAGATAGCTTAATATAGTGCTTAAAGTAGGGCCTTAGAGGCCGTTTGGCATATAGTTATTAAAATCTGGTCGCGAGTTTTTTTTCTGTAGCTTGTGCTTTTTACTTCCCAATCAGTTGCATTAGCCCATTTTAGGTTAGATTTAGGCTTTAGTAGCTTATGGTAGCTTATAGTTAGCTTTTAGCTTATTTCAAGTGCTTATTTAAACTGCTTATTTGCCCAATTCAGCTTATTAGTGGGCTTATTTAACTTTTTATATTTTTCCCAGGCTTAGAATAATATTTTAGATTTTCCTGTAAAGTCTCATAATTTTTACTGTTCATTTGTTATTTTTCTTAAATTTTAATTAGTTTTTAATTAATAATAATTATTTAAAAAGTCTAAAAAATATATTTTCAGTTTTAAAATAACTTTTATAATATTTTAGATTTTTCTAAGTCATAATTTCACTTTTCTAGCTTTATTTCATATTTTCTTATATTTTAGGGTATTATTAAATAGTTAAAAATAGTTTTTAATTAATAATAATTAAATAAATAGTCATAAAAATAATTTTCTTTTTCCAATAATTTTCTTATGTATTTAGGATTGTAAAAATATAATTTTCATATTTGTAGGCCTTTTATTTCTTAAATCTCACGTTTTATTTTGTATGTTTTAATCGTTTCTAAGTATTTTGCTTTCACGTACTTGTTCTTATAGCTTGTTTAAGCTATTTTCTTTTATTTCCTTAGTTTAATCAATCATCACCCATTTCCTGTTCAATATTCACCCGATCACAGATTCGTTGTATTACAGTTTACACACCTCGTTGGGACTTAACGACCCGGGGATACACTAAACTCCTCTGGACTTAATTGCATTTTGTTCTGAGCTGTTTGGCTTTTATGGTTGACCATTCACAAGTGGTTGACTAATAAAAGATAGACCGTTCAGAGCCAATCAAATTTTGGCGCCGCTGCCGGGGAGGTGTGCTGCGTACTACGAATTTGAAGCATCAGTGATTGTTGAATATACACCCATTGTATATTTACCATCTTTGTCCATATTTCCTTATTTTCATATAAAACCAAAATTATCGTGAAGTTAATTCGTTTGACTAATCGATTACCAAAAATATTTTCATTCTTTGTTTTTATAACATGTTTTTCAAAAATACCAAAAATATTCATCTTTACCCTCTTACACTTTTTGATTCTTTATCCCTTTACCCTCTATCCATTTGATTCTAACTTCTTCTATTCTCATGGAATCTCTCGACTACGACGAATTCTGGAACGAAGTTGAAAAACTTCATACTTTATCACAAATGTCAAGAATTCGTGTTGTTCGTGATGATCCATTAATTCTGCGTAGGGAAATGGAACGAGAAACCGGGGTGACAAAGGACCAGGTACCTCCCTCTGATAATGGAAGTGCTAAATACGTCCAACCTACGGTTATCCAAAGATCTAACCCCTCAATTGCTCCTAAGCCGTCTAAAATTGATCCTAAACTTTCACAATTTACGGTTAAAAGCAATCATGCAGAATTTAGACCGGTGACTAGCAAGAATGACTTGCCTAAACTTCACGTTTCTCAAAAACCAGAACCGGAGACCATAACGGAAGTGGTGGAAATTGCTAGCTCTCAGAGCACACCACTTGTCCCACCTCCGGATTTTTCAAAATGTTCTTCGAGACTTGATAGTCATTCGGATCACCATGTTGGTTTTGTTGATTCTTTGAATGAACCGATTCCTTCTCATAACTCTCAAATGGAATCGTTTATTCCTTGTGTCGGTTGTGGTGAGCCTCTTTTTGGTTCACCCTATCGCTGGTGTACATGTGTACAGTGTGGTAATGATATTCGTAACGGGAGTTGTTTGTTTTGTGGTTCGAGGAATTCATTTGAGTATGATCCTAATCCGAACTCATTTAACGATCCCTCAAACTTTTCCAATTACCCACCACAGCCCGACTTATCTTCATATAATCAACATAACTGCTGTGAATTTTGTGGAGGTCCTCACCAAGGATTTGAGTGTCAATCCGGAAACACGTTTGTCTATGAACAGTTTTCCGGTGATGCTCAGAACTTTGGTTATGACCAATATCCATATAATTCACCAGTCCAGACTCAACAGTTTTACTGTTGTGAGAATTGTGGAGGTCCTCACGATAATCTTCAATGTCAACCGTGGAATCAAAATTACTATACTTCCGGTTTTGACAATTTCCAACCTCCACAGCACCATACGGTTCAAACTCCACCTGAGCCGTTGTCTCAAGAAATTTCCCAAGATTTTGAAACCGCAATGAAAACACTTGATGATATGATTCGTAACTTTAAGAATCAAGTGAGTGGTGAAAAGACCATGGGAGAATTGCTAGCCGAAGAACGAGAGGCTCGCAATTCTAGGGAAGAATTATTGGTCTTAGAGCATGCAGCTCTAAGGCGTTCCCAATTTCTTAAGGCAGCTATGTATGATGATGACGAGGAGAGTTTTTATCCTTTTAAAGATAATATTTCTCAACTCCCTCAGTCTGTTGTTATCACACCCGAGATTCACACTCACTCTCTTATTATGGGGGATGAGCATCTTGACACTGTTCCTGAAAAGGAACCGGACGAATTCATAAAGTCTAGTGTCGAGAACCTTGTCCCAATCCCAAGAGATTCACAGGGAATTCTCGAGCATTTGTGTGATATCCCTACCCCTCTTGTCTTCCCAAAAGATCATGTTGAGATGTTCTCCGATTCTAATGATGACGATTCGTTATCTTGTGGAGACATCGTTTATGTGGAAGATTTACCTTCTGAGCTTGTTAGCTTATAAGAAGAGAATGATGAAGTTACTGACACTGAAATCAAAGATGAAGCTCTTCGAGCAACATTATTGAATGTCAGTCTTCTCATTTCTAAAATCGAGGCTTTCAAAGAGAAACCTATTTCATCTCCTATCCCCATTAAGGATAGTGACATTCTTTCCGATGATTCTATTCCGGAAATGAAAGCCTTCTGTTTTGATAATATGGGAGAGAAGATTTGTGGCAGTACCACTTCTCATTCTCATACTTCTCTCCCCGATCATGAATCATTTACTTTTGAGGAGTTCGCCAGTGAACTCACTCATATCATATCTCCGCCGGAGTATGATAATTTCTACTTTGATCTAGACACACCCATAATATGTCTTGATCAAGCGAGCTTAACTGATGAGATTCATGAAACTATGAATTCTCCTATTGAGGATGAAGAGTTAGTCATGATTTTTATCATGATTTTCTTTCTTTTCTTCATATATTCTGTCACTTCTCCTGTTCTTCACTCCTTCGGGAATGAGGACACTATCTTTGACCCCGGCATTTTCATTTATTATTTGTGAGCCGGATCTATGTATATCTCATCGGTGTGGAACTTTTACGTACTTCAATGTTTATACAAACATCTTGAATGAAAGTCCGATGGAGATTGTCTCTTCCACTTACTTCCCCATGAACAAATTAATTCGGGGTCGAGTCAAGCTAGCGACTCGGTAATCAAAAACAGTAGTTAAACATGGGTTTTCACCCGTGTGTACCACCCTAGTGTGGGGGAGTTGCCCCCCGCTGTTGTATATAAGTTTTCAAAAAAAAAAAAAAAAAAAAAAAAAAAAAAAATTTCAAATAATGGCCGTGGTATTTCCCTTTTACGTTCTATGTTTCGGCATAACCGCCGGTACTTTGAATATTGAGGGCAATATTCATTTCTAGTGTGGGGGGGAATTCTCACGAATTTTATCATGTAATTATACCACCCAATTCCCCCATTTTTGGCCAAATTTTTTTTTGGAGTAAGTGTTTTGCACTTACTCAGCTTATGGTTATCAGTCCGCCATGTCTAATAAACAAAAGGATTGGCTAATCCAGGAGCAAACGGCTCTTGGTAAAGATATCTCAAATCCGTTGACGGCTTGCAATTTGCCCAAAATTGTATGGTGTTCAACTCACCATATCTTTAATTAGTGAAGAGTTGGCTAGCCCGCAAGTTTATGGCTTGTGGTAAAGGCAGTTGGAAAAACATAATTGGTAATCGACTCACCAAAGATATTTTATCTAAGAGTTGGCTAGTCCAGAAGCAAACGGCTTTTGGTAAAGACAAATCAAATCCGTTTACAGCTTATGATTTGCTCAAAATCATTTGGTTATCATTGTACCAAGGTTCTTACTTGAACTGAAACAATTGGCTACTCCAGAAGTAATGGCTTTTGGTAAAGAGATGAAATCCATTAATTTTTCATAAAAGATTGCTAGGGACTAGCAATAGTTTAGTGTGGGGGATTGATGAGTGTCTAAATACTCATCATTTTGTTCCCATTTAAACTACAAAAACTGCCAAAAACACTTTAAAAAGTCTCAAAAAGACAGAAAAAATATTTAGACTGTGTTTTATTCAATAATTGTCAAAATCTAGTCCCTGGTTATTCAAAACATGTAATTTTTCTTAAAAGGCCCTCAGGAATTTTTAAGTTGTCAAATTTAGCCTTATAAAGTCTAGTTTTGCAAAATGACAACTTGAGTCCCTGGAATTTTAAAGATTGACAGAAATTACCCCGGGACATTTTTAATTTGAAATTATTATTTTTGGTCCTTGGGAAAATTAATGTTGTCATAATTAGTCCTTATGATGAAATTTGGAAAATTACAGTTTTGGTCCTTCAAGTTTGGTAAAATGGCAAATATGGTCCTTGTGTATTACTTCCAACTACAAACCAAACCAAACCCAGCCTTATTAATATCTCCCAGACCCAAACCAGTCAACCCTTGGTCAAAACCACCCTTATACTTCCTTCTTCCTCACTGAGCCAAAACCACCATTCCACATACCTGGTTTCACCACCACCTGTCCACCCCAACTTGGCCAACCTTTCCCACCTTGTCCCCTCCACCTCTACATGTGAACAAGAAGCAATAATTGCAGCAGAACCGCCTCACGTTAACTTTAGGACTTTTGGCGCCAAATTTACAAGTGCACGATTGGAATTGATTCAAAGTTATTCAAGGGATGGGATTGAAGCAGAGGAGAGAGATGAAGCTATTGGGGTGATTATTTAAGAGAAAAAGAAGCAGAGATGGAGAAAAGTAGTAGAGTAGTTTCTGAGTAATGTTTAGTTTTTAATTACTGTTAAATTTTTAAGTTTAATTTCTGTATTCAACTCTCTTTTGTACTCAAGTTTTTAGTTATAATAAATCAATTTCAGTTTTTATTATTGTTCTTGAATCTGTTCACTTTGTTCTTAAGTTGTTTTTGAGTTACTTTGAAGTTTTAGTTATTGACAAAATCAGTTTTCTAAGTTCCCTTAACCTTTCCTGTTTCAAAGATTGATTTACGTCCCCTTACAGGAGTGTTTGGTTCAGCCAAGTTCTTGGGTCAAACTTCATGTTTTGACCCATTTTTGATGTTAAAATGGTTCTATTCAGTTGTTACTTCAATGGTTTGATATTGCCTTCAGTTTTTATTTGGTAAAAGTTAGTTTAGTTTAGTTTTCAAAAAAACCAATTCTGTCTCATTTTCACAGTCCCCAACTGTTACTTTTAAGCTAGATTTTAAGTAGTTTATAGTTAGATTTAGAACTTGTTTTTGATTATGCAAGTAGTTAGTAGTACTAGGCTTATCAGTTTATGCTTTAATAGGATTGTAGAGTTAATTTGCTAGCTTAATTCTTGCCTCAATAGTGCCCTCGTATGATTTTTTTCTGTGTTTACAGTCCCTACAGCAAGACCCCAGTTCATGTTGTAGCGTGTTTTTCAACCTGTCAAAAGCTCCTCAGAAGCTAGTGATGGGGGCAAAGGGTTGTGTACTTGGTTGACTCTAAGTAGCCAAGAGCTCATGACCTAACTCTCCCTCTAGCTTATTCCCCATAAGCTTAAAACAGCCCACCTTGGACTGATTTGGGACTGCTCATCAGCAGGTTAGTTTTGGTCCTTTTACTGCTTATTTTTTTCCATTTCCTTTTAGCTTTAGGATTCCCCTAGCTTAATGTCCTAGCCAATTGCTTATTGAGCCTTTCCAATTGTTTCTTATGTAGTTCTTTTAGCTTATTGTAGATGTTCAATCTGAGTGCTAGCTTATTTCTCCATCCAAACTGTTTTTTCATGCTTAATTTTGTGCTTAAAACCTGCTAAGGGGTGTTTGGTTATTGTTTTTGCAAAGTGATTTTTGCCAAACTTCGTGGAATTTTCACAGATTCGTTATAAGTCCATTTGAGCTAAAATTTTAGACTTAAGCACTTTGGTTGGTTGTGGTTATCATGGTATTTTTTTTTCTTTTTGTGATATTTCTAGATAGCTTAATATAGTGCTTAAAGTAGGGCCTTAGAGGCCGTTTGGCATATAGTTATTAAAATCTGGTCGCGAGTTTTTTTTCTGTAGCTTGTGCTTTTTACTTCCCAATCAGTTGCATTAGCTCATTTTAGGTTAGATTTAGGCTTTAGTAGCTTATGGTAGCTTATAGTTAGCTTTTAGCTTATTTCAAGTGCTTATTTAAACTGCTTATTTGCCCAATTCAGCTTATTAGTGGGCTTATTTAACTTTTTATATTTTTCCCAGGCTTAGAATAATATTTTAGATTTTCCTGTAAAGTCTCATAATTTTTACTGTTAATTTGTTATTTTTCTTAAATTTTAATTAGTTTTTAATTAATAATAATTATTTAAAAAGTCTAAAAAATATATTTTCAGTTTTAAAATAACTTTTATAATATTTTAGATTTTTCTAAGTCAAAATTTCACTTTTCTAGCTTTATTTCATATTTTTTTATATTTTAGGGTTTTATTAAATAGTTAAAAATAGTTTTTAATTAATAATAATTAAATAAATAGTCATAAAAATAATTTTCTTTTTCCAATAATTTTCTTATGTATTTAGGATTGTAAAAATATAATTTTCATATTTGTAGGCCTTTTATTTCTTAAATCTCACGTTTTATTTTGTATGTTTTAATCGTTTCTAAGTATTTTGCTTTCACGTACTTGTTCTTATAGCTTGTTTAAGCTATTTTATTTTATTTCCTTAGTTTAATCACCCATTTCCTGTTCAATATTCACCCGATCACAGATTCGTTGTATTACAGTTTACACACCTCATTGGGACTTAACGACCCGGGGATACACTAAACTCCTCTGGACTTAATTGCATTTTGTTCTGAGCTGTTTGGCTTTTATGGTTGACCATTCACAAGTGGTTGACTAATAAAAGATAGACCGTTCGGAGCCAATCAGTCGTCCCTTGGTCTTGTAAAATCATATTATGTACTATGATGCAAGTACGTGTACATCAATTTCGTAATTCTTATAAGACTTTGCGACCGTGCGGGAATTGCTAGAACAACCCATTTTCTCTTTAGTACGACAAACCCTCGTTTAACGTCTTTCCTTGCTGCTTCATGCGCTTGCTTTTATCTTATTCGCTTGTGATCATTCAAGCCTAGCTCTGAAATAGACTTAATAAGAGCAGCTCATTCGTGATATATCTTGTTAGTAAGATAATATCCCAATCTATAATTTACGTCCTTAGCCACAAATGGAACCTTCTTTGAGATCTTTTAAAAGAGTCGATTGATTATAATGTTGATGTCGTTGTTCGCACCAGCAACACCAGAGAACGCATGCCAAATGTATAAATCTTGTGAGGTAGCCGCTTCTAATAAAATGAATGGGTCTGACCCGAAATCACCCCTACAAAATTGACAACGATGAGCATTTGAGAAGTCAGCCCAAGGCCATTTAGTATAGTTGATGCTTCCTAACATCACAGGAAGCCCATGTTGCTGCTCATGAAAAGCATAAAACTTTTCGACATCGGTTTGTGTAGGCTTTCACAAAATTCCTCTCCATATATCTGCATTTGGGCATTGAGCCCAAGACAATCAGTACAAGTTTTATGACCAATTTGCAGTTATTCGTCTAATTGATCAGGAACGGTGCCGTATGTTAGTTGACGAATTGTAGAAGTACACTTAATCAACAGGGAAATGCCAAGTTTTCCTGTACAATCATTACGGTGTTAAAAATACGGCAAAGTATCACTTAATTCTCGAACAATGCTTGTGAATAGTTTTCAGATCATTCGGAACCGCGTACGGAACGTTGCTTCATCGTACATTGGCTTGTCAGTGAAGTAAGCAGTCACTAAACGATCATGAGTACCGTAAGGATCTCTTTCTACCGGAGCTCTTGGGTTTTTTTGGATTCTAGAAGTGGAAAGATGTTGAATAAGCAAAGCTGTGTCTTTTAAAACTCGAAGGTTAAAATATTAACCTCGTTATCTAGATCATCATCAAAGAAAAAATGATCATAATTCATATCTTTTGAGTTGGTAAATAGTTGATAAAATGGGGAAGAGAAGTATGAAAAAATGTAGAAGAAAAATGGGGTTTTATAGAGAAGAAAGTGCGGTTCACTTTTTATTTTTTATTATAATTTTTTTTGTATTCAATGTCAATTGTTTAAAAAAATGGGGAAGTGCGTCAAATCTTTCGGTTGGCAAGCCAACCGAAACTTTGAAAAAGGTGAGGTGAGACACGGTTGGCTTCGGTTGTGCTAGGAGGCGACGAGATGGAAAGCTCGGTTGGTTGGGATGCAACACATCCATCAACATTGGTCTTAGGATGAGAGTCCCAATTTATAGCAAAATCTTGATAATGATACAACTCGTGAAATATGTTTTTAAAACTCACACGTTTTTTTTAAGTTGGTTATACTATTAACTACGATGTATCATATATTTGGTCACTTACTCATAGTATATTATGCAAAGTTTATATCAAGGCTAATTGTCTAAAAATTTAGTATATTTGTCAATTTATGTAATGTATCATTTTTCAAATTATTTCATGCATATATATTTTAATTTTTAATTTTTTTTACATGTTTCCCCATTAAACAAGTCAATCCTAATTGTCATCAGGTCACCCTCCATAGCACTACTTGTTTGTCCATGTCATTGTCCACCTAAAAACAATAACTCTTATCCGGTTATCCCCCAACCTACAATCCGACATAAAAAAAGATAAAAAAAAAAATAAAAATAAAAAAAAATACCAAATAGACTAAAAACAACCCCATTTACCAATATGGACCATGTTTTTTCATTTTACGAAATGAATTGCGCGCTTGAGATCATTTGTTCCTCCCCATGCACTGACATTTATTCCCCTGCATCATAACGACGTATTGCCATTTATTCCCCTTATCGTAATTCAAAACCACTTTCATTTATTCAATTTAGAACCACTGTTACCTTTTTTTTTTTTGAAAGGTGAATTTCTTATTAAGTGCTTCGTGTCGCGGTTCGACAGCGGGAGGTCTAGACTACGTTGTCTAAACCGGGTCCGCGCTAGAGAGCTCCCTCGAAGCGGAAATGCCTATTTCAAATACCCGATGGGGGGAAAACCCCCTACTAATCCGCCCGAAGGCACGACAATTAATAGGGGAAAACCCTTGCCTTTTCCAAGATTCGAACCTGGGGTTACCAGGCCCAAACCCTTCATTAAAGGACTACCTTGAAGGAAAATCCCTCATTCAAACCCCTTGCAGGATTTGAACTCAAGACCTCCCTCCCCCAAGAGCCTCTAAGGATTCCAAGGTGGCCAACTGAGCTAAGCCAGTTGGTTAGAACCACTGTTACCTAATGACCTACTATCAAAAGTCGAATCATAAACACATTGAATAAAGAGTTATTCAATTTATACCAACCAACATTCATTTTTCTAGTTTTTAAAACCAAGCGCGCCAGACTTTTATTTTGACACACGCAAGATAGCATGCGCCTGGTGCTTGGCCTTTTGTGAATTTTTCTGTTTTAAACAAAGCGCGCATTGCTGCACATTGTTATGTTTAAGTGCGCCTATGTTCTTGTTATGTGACACGTGTTATATATCTAACGGAAGCGCGTAAAGCAAACGCGTTGAAGGGTTCATTTAAATAATTTTCTCTAACTAAAATTCATCATGTTCATTTTTATAAAAAAAGAAACCCAACAACATACATCCTTTACACCATTACCAGTTGTCAATGAGATGATTAGTGAATCTGCAGAGAACACATGATTTTATGGGTTTAGTGTAACGCCCCCAAAATGGCTCAGCGGAAGCACATAACCCTTGGGGTGCTACTAAATTGATATAACAACATAAGCATAGATCATCTGATTTTCATAAAGAAACTTTTATTCATTTTTGAAAACATTATTTACATTATTGTATAGTGTGGAAAACAAGCCCATAATAAAGTAGTCCCCATTTATGTTTATCAGAGAATCTATGACTATGACATGCATTTGCCTTGCGCCTCCAAAGATAAGCTATCACCTCAAAACCTGAAAATACATGTTAAAAAATGTCAACACGAGGTTGGTGAGTTCATAGGTTTATTTAAATGGCATTTCAGTATACCATTTAACATTCAGTTTTGATGATGATTACGTCTTGCATAATGTCATAAAAATTTGTGTTTACCTTAGATAAAAGAATTTTATTAGTGGACCATAAGTAGGTTATATGTACATTACAACGAATAGAATGCCATATAGTATATCTATTACGCTAGCACTAAGTTCATGCAACCGAAGCTACGACAATTTCTGTATGCAAAATGTAGTCATACAAATAAGGGACCCATGGCGAATGTTTATCCCAATACACTCGATTCCGACATGCTATACATTTCGCCTTGACCCATGCGGGGCCAACCGAACGGGGGAGTCATCCCCAATAGATCTATTTATAACATTCGCGCTTTCCAGCAGGAATTGACGGTTCATGAAAAGGGCATTTTGGGATCTAAGGACTTAGGCTAAGCTGCGCAATATTCTAAGTCAAGCATTTTGATATGGTCCATAAAACATCTATGTGTGATGTAACTTTAAACAATTAAGTTTGCAAGAAAACATTCAATAGTAGGTAAACACATCATATCAATCATAAAGCATAGTATGCATGGAAATGCACAATTTCAGTAAATAAATTCATTTAAGTAAAACGAGCATGCATCTTCCCCCAAAACAATATAAAACGGTTTAAAAGTAGGGGCTATGAAACTCACCTTGGCAATTAGTAATCCAAAGGGAAATAAATCAATTAGTGGTAGTCCACGGCTCTAACACGCAACCTAATTTAGTACGACAATTTAGTCTTTAATTCATGTTTAAGACTCGATAAAGTTTGACGAAACTTTATAATTTTTAAATGTTTGTGTTGTTGTTGTTGCTTGCGTGGTAGCATTTAAAGTTAAAACAGTTTTCTAAATGTTTGTAAGTATTGGCTCTTGGAAGTGCTTAAGTATGTAATAGGAATATATCAAAGACGAATGCGTCTTCGGTTTGATGGCAACCGAAAGACGATGTACATAAAATAATTACATATAATATAGATATATATGGTTTGAACAAAAGAGATATGTATTTATCAAGTGTACATATATATATCATTTGCTTAAAATAATTGTATTTATTTTAAAAGAATGTTTAAGTACTAAATTAGTTTCCTTCAAAATTGGTACTTATAAAGTACAACGTAAGTGTCGACATAATCGTTTTAGTTATTGAAAATATATAATATATTTGTAGAAAATTTGGCATGACTCGGATGAATATCCGTATTTGGTTATGGTGACTAATGTCAAAAGTTTCATAATGAATTATAAATACCCGGATTAAAAATCGTAAGTAAACGCTTACAAATTTATGTTTTTACTAATTTGAATTATAAAAACTTTCCTTTTGAGGTATATTAAAAGTAGACCCATATTTGTTTTAGGAGTATGACAGGTAATACCAAAAATATTGTTTTGTTGTCTATGTATAAACTCATTTTACCCTCGAGAATAAATTTTCGAAATTTTCAATACTTGGTATTTAAAATAAGAGTACAAGGTATGCAAGGACCCAATAACACGTTATTGGTATGTCATCTTAGCGCCACATCATACACCTCCCAATAACACACCAATAACTCATACAACCCTCTCTCATAACACATAACTAACATCACATGTAGGTCCCGCAAAATACCCCACCAAATATACTACCCACTCACAATAAAAAAAACACACACACACAAAAGGTGCATTTGGCTTGAGCTAGTGGAGTGGCTAAACACAAAATAATGCATTTGACACAAGTTTGGCATGTTGGCCGGTAAGGTTGGTACATCAATAGCTCACCAATGGCTCAACAATGGCACCCAATACCTTGTGCTCTAAGTAAAACCTCAACAAAGTGCAACACTAATTTCATTTTTAGTTTTCAACTAGACACAATGTTTCAAATATGCATTTCAAACAAGATACGAGTACTTTGTTTTGTGATTAGACAGACAACCCAAAACAAATATAACCCGTTACATCTTTCAACCCAATTCAAATTCCATACATGTAAATAGTTATAGGATAGGCTAAAAAATCAAACAAGCACGTTTCATACCTCAGCCAACACTTACGCTTTTAGTAGATTTAAGTTTCCCTTGAGTTTATTTGTGACCAAAATGTTCAAGAACTTACAAAGTTATTTATGGTTTGAAAAGCTTGCAAATAAGCTAGAGCTTATTTTTCTAATGCTTATTAGTATTTTAATTAGCCAAATCTACCACACAAGTGCAACAACGCAAACTTTAATCTTATATGTATATACATGTCGATTGAACACAAGTTCAAGAAACACATGAGCTGATAGGCAAGATTAAAATTGCCGAAAATTGACAAAGGCTAAAGAGACATTATCAATTAAGCCGTAAATAATGACAAGCTAATAAGCCGATTTTCGAATTAAGCTGAGATGACAAATAGCAAAAATAAGTCGAAATTAAGACACCAAAATTTAACATTTTCTGATTCTTTCTTTTGTGCTTCTCGACAGCAACAATATTAAGCTATTATCATTTTTAGTCCAACCAATTAACAACTTCAAATAAAATTTACCGATATCCATTTTTACTTTATGTGTAATATTTGGCCAACATAAAAAAAATGATAATAATAACAATCACAATAATTATTTTGAATGTACCCGAAATTACAACAAAAATGAATTTAGATTAACAAGAAAGTGATTCTTACAACAAAATCAAGAAAAGAGACGAATGGCTATGAACACCGAACACCAAAGATCCAATTGGAAGAGACTCGGAATGAATTGGTACAATTAAACACTTAAAGAATCTCTTCCAATTGGAAAAACCCATTTGATTTGTATGAACCCTAATTTTCGAATCTAATTAGAAGTGATGAACACTTTTATGAAAATTTACCCTTTTACTCTTGTAAGAGTGGGGAGATGATGGTGACACTCCTGGATTCCCAAGGCATGTTTCTACTCATTTCTAGCTTCCTTCACATCCTAGTTAGCCACGCATGGCATCTCTAGGGTCGATTAAATTGTAGCTTGGACAAGTTTTGGGTGATGACAAAGATACTTTCATGGTTGAAAATCAAAAGAGGTAGAATTGTTCTATTTTGATGTTCCTGTTGGTGAGAGAAACGAAAAAGAGAAAGCAGAAAGAAGAAGAGACAGATATAGGGGAGGGGCGGTGGTTAGGGGTAGGTAAAATATGTTTTTTTATTTGTCTTATTATTAATACTGTATTAGTTGTAGTGTGTGTTCTGTTGAATCCCCGCTTAATCGTACCCTCCTGGTACCCGCAAATTATAAAACTTATATTTTTAGGAGCGTTTTTGTAAGCGTAATAATATAGTAACATTATTACGTAGAAATTTAATTATGACAGTTTGCCGTTACTAAGTCGGTGTCGCTTTGCGTGCGGTGCCGTGTGTTTCCGGGACAACGAGATAACCTCTCGTTTTCATTAGTAAATTATCAGTGAATGATAAAAAGTGTATATTTCACTTATCTCAGTATTTATTTTTAGTTTCTTGTGTTACTGCGTGTTGCAGTGTGGGGGGATAACTTCCCAAAACGACGGTTTAAGCTTATGTATGCTTAAATTTAACTTAGACAATAATAGATTCATATTTACGATAAAATACTCAATAGAAAAGTACCATGTGTGCGGTGTCGTATTTTTTTAAAGAAACGAGGTGACCTCTCGTTTTTAAATTTTAGATATTGACAGCTGTAAGAAAATAACCGATTTAAATTTTCTGACGTAATAAATATTATTATAATAATCCGAAAATTTACGGGTTGTTATATTTAGTCTTTCTTTTAAATGGTTTAGAAGACTCTGTTGTGTTTTATCTTTTCACTTCATCTCAAGCAAATGGGTCCTTACCAAATTTCCTCCAACTCACATGGGTCCTTACCAAATTTCCCTTTATTATATTGAAGTTACAATTTTAAACGGTACATATAATCAGATTGTTAGACCCATCTAACTATTTCGTGTAACATCAAATTTTGCTTTATCAAAGAAACCACAAAAAATTAACAAAACTTCATCTCCATTTTACCAAATTTCTTTCAACTCACATGGGTCTCCAAATTTCCAAGAAACCCCCAAAAATAATTCCATCAATTACTCAAAGTTTTTCAACCTATGACAATTGCATCATGGAACACACAATCTAGGTTGTAATTTCAGTTGCTTTTAAGGGTTATTTTGCCTCTAAATTCGTATATAATTGATCATTTATTTCCCTAAATCGTTTCTATTTGAGTTATAGGTACTTGAGAAGAAAATGCTGGAAAAAAATACGTTCTGAGCTCGACTGAATGGACAAAAAAAGAAAACGACAACGGAAAACCAGTCACGAGAAGACCTCGTGACGGTGTCACAGCTACAACGTGACGTCGTTACCTAGGGGGTGATGACGATACAAGCTCTAGAGACGACCTCAAGCTGACAGCGTCAAGACCAATTTTATGAAGGCTGACGGCGTCACAACCTCAACGTGACATCGTCACAACTATGTCAGTTCAATATCGAAACCCTAGAAGATGGCGAGTTGACGGCATCACGACCTCAACATGGGGCCATCACAACTGCAAATCGATATATATATATATATATATATATATATATATATATATATATATATATATATATATATATATATATATATATATATATATATATATATATATATATATATATATATATATATATATATTTCATAGCATTTGTAGGCCTTTTGTCCATTGAAGTTTTCACGTTTTGTTAAAGATAAGTTATCTAATTAATCATTCAATCATATCTATGTGTTATTATTTGATTTATTTAATTGATTCTCATTTCATTACCATGTTAGGCTAGATCAATTAGTATTTGCTTTGGATTGCATGAAACCTAGTTATTGATTGTTATTTTGTTATCTCTTGTTTTATTATGTGTGCGTTAGGAGTTGAAAAACTGGCTAGGGAAAATTATACTAGCTTGAACGTCCACTAAAACATGATTTATTAATAACTATGTCTTAGGTTAATTAATTATAAGTTAGTATTTAATGCGTATGGCAGTTGAAAGGTGTGCTTGATAATTTAAATAGGCGTCATACACTGATAATAGTCCTATAGACGTGAGGCCTGACCATCCACAACAAGAAATTAGGAATACTCAACATTAGAATAAACACGTGACAATTTGACACTACAATAGGATATAACTAGCGAGTAATGAGATTCTAAGTAAATACGTTTTTCCTCTTATAAGAATTTTACCAATTTACTTTTCTTGTCATTAGTTTAGTTTTTAGTTTATTAGTAGTTTAAAACCAACCTATCCCAATACCTGAGATTTTACTTGCTTTCAAATAAACATAAAATACCAAAAATAATCTTCCCTCAACCCTTAGGCTTATTTTGTCATACATTTCGAACTCACCTCACTATTCCCCTAGAGAACGATCAATCCCTCATGTCTTGCCTATACTACACTACGATGATTAGGTACACTGCCTAGAAGGATTGTAAAACTTATTCGGCTTTGAAAAATTCCGCTATCAAGTTTTTGCCGCCGCTGTCAGGGAATATTTTAGGTTTCGATTTCTATTCCGTTTAGGTCTACTCATTAGATTCCTATCAAATGTGATATTTATTTTTATTTTGTAGTTTTCTCGTAGTCTATCTTTTGTTTGTTCCATTTGTTCATAAATATTATCATTTGCCATCATGGTGAATGATATTCCACTTAACCAAACCGACCTACCAAACCCACCTTTTAACCAAAACCCAGCAAACCCGCCTAGATCCCGTACTCTTGGTGAGTACTCCCATCATGGTGAAGGCTATCGAAACACCATTGAGCTTCCCCAAGAAGCCAATGTGTCCGCCTTGTGAACCGACAACATCTAGTTGGTGCAAAATGGATGTGCATTCCATGGACTTTCTTTCGAATATCTAAGTTAACACCTTAAAGATTTTCTTAAAATCATAGATTCCATAAACCTTAACAGTGCTACTAAGGAGACGACGCACTTGCGTTTCTTCTAATTCTCTCTACTTGATCAAGCTAACAATTGGCTTGAACGTCTACTCGCGGGATCCATATCAACTTGGGATGATCTTACTTCTTGTTTCCTCGCATAATTTTTCCCACCAGGAAGAACTAACAAGCTAAGGAATGACATTTTGATGTTCCAACAACATCAAGGTGAAACTCTTTACGATGCGTGGACTCATTTCAAGGTCTCACTCCAAAAAGTCCCTCATCATGGCATTGATCTTTGGCTCAAAGTCCAAATTTTTTATGATCATGTCAACTACTCCACAAAGCAAGCCATTAACCATGCGGCTGGCGGTAAGCTTCGTGACAAAAATGCGGAAGACTCGTGGGACATTATAGAGGACCTTGACCTCTATGACAACGAAAGTTGGAATAACTCTCATGAACTTACAAGCAAAATGGTCAAGGCAATATCCTTGCCTTCCTATGTCTCTAGCATTTTCAATCGTAGGCTCATTAAACTAGAAGATCAAGTGAAATTCTTGATGAGTTCATATGAAGCTCCTAAAACTTCACATCAAGTGCACAAAATCACTTCTTTATGTGAATTATGTAGTGGCCCTCAAGACACTCGAGATTGAAAAGAAAATCTCGAGCAAGCTTTTGTGGATTATGCATCTTCGCATACTGATGAAGCGGCAGGTAAATATTTCACTTTCAGTCCCGAGAAAAACACTTTTGGTGGTACATATAATCCCTCTTGGAGGAATCACCCAAACCTTAGTTGGAGACAAAATCAAAATTCGTCTCAAAAACAATTTTTCGAACCACCCTAATCATTTTCAGAAAAAACGGTTCGTCCTTGAACCATGCCTTCAACAATAATCTTCAAACTTCCAATAATTTCAACAATTTTGAAGGATTAGTGTCCAATTTTATGTCAACTCAATAAACTTGTTTGTCTAAGTTTGAAGCCGAATTCAAACAACAAAAAAGTGAGATGACCAATAAAATTGGCAACCTTTTAAATGCTCTTAACAATCGAATGTGAATGCTTCCACTAGTAATCTCGCTAGGGACATGAATAAAGTTAATGTTTCTTTATCCAATCCTTCAACTAATGAAACACCGTCTATTCAAACAATAAAGGACCCTAACAAACTCCTTTTGCATTCACCATCTTAGGGAAAAGTAATTCAAGATCCATCTTCTATAAAACATGTTCATTTTGTCAACATTATCACTTTAATCTCACCATCTAGAAATGACGAAAAGGAGAAACATGATGTTTTAGAAGAATTACGTAAGGAAGAAGAAACAGAGGGTGAAGAGGATGATGAAATAGAGTCCACTATAGATTTGATTGATGAGGCAGACTATGATAAGATAATTAGTGATCTTGATGAGCTTGTGTTAAGAAATTCTTATATGATAAAGAGGTACGATCCACGTAAACTAAAAATACCTTGTATGATTGGTCACAAGTATTTTCACAATGTTTATATAGATGTGGATTTACCTATGAATGTTATGCCACTATTTCCCTATAAATGATTTGTTTTGGGGATTAGAGTACAAAGGATTAAACTTTGTTGGCAAACGAAAAGACATGTATCTGTTTGTAGGAAATATGGTGTTTTTGATGGATTTTACAATTTTGGAAGACATTGAGGATATTATTGACCCTAGGTTGTCACAACTAGTTTTTAGGAGATCTTTTGTTGAAATTAGAAACTTAGTTATAGATGAAGAAAAAGGTATGATGACTTTAAAGATGAAATTAAGGAAGTTAGTTATAAAACACCATATAAGTCTTCAGATTTTATAGAGTTAACCCATGATGTTCAAGATAGATTAGGATCACAGGTTGTGTTTAGCGATGATGATATTAGAAGAGGATGTGAAAGCCCTCTCGATTTGGCACTTGGGTTTTTTAAAGATGTTTAAAAGTTAAGTTCTAAGTATAGGAAAAATGATTTAACACTTCTCGATCCAAAATACTTAAACTTTGGAGGTGATTTCAAAATAGAAAAAGAAGATAGTAAGAATGTGACAGATGATGGAGTCACGTTGTTAGGTCACCATGTTTGTAACACAAGCATCAATATGAAGAACTATAGAAGAGATAGATCGGTTGAACACTTAACACACACACAAACGAATGAATATGAAAGTTTATGCGTAAATGAAATGTGATAAAATGAACAACCAACTCCCAAATGGGAGTTTACAAGATTATTTATAGGGAAGGAACTAGGGCAACACAGTAGTTCCCTTCCTTTCCTTATTGGGCTTGGGCCAAGGCGCATGGGCTTTCTACATAAGCCTTGGCATTAAAAACTAACTTAAAAGCCTAATTAAGCTAACTATTACATATTGATTACTAACACTTGAGAAATGGTTTAGGAGTGATTCCAACAATCTCCCCCTAAGTGTTAGTAACTGATATCTTAAGTAATTTGAAACGTTGTTGGTGCTGATGTAATAGTTGCTTTGACGTCTTCTGACATTCTTCTTTCTTGTGAGAAGAAGTGTCTTGATTCGAACAATCTCCCCAGTGTAGGGATCTTGTTTCTTTTGAAGTATTCTGTTTTTGACGTCTTGATTTCTTTGTTCTTTAATTCTTTGTTCTTTGTGGTGGTTGTGATAGTATATTGTTGTCAACTACAGGTCAGCTTCATTGCTCCAGCGTCTCCACGTCTTTCTCCAACATGCTCACACGCTCTTTAACGTTGAATTTCAGTACTGATGTAGTTCTCTTAGTCTTTAAACTTTGTAGATTCTTTGACTTTGATGAAGAATCATTCTGACTTTGTGTTGCCTTTTGAGAGAACTTCAATTAGTGTTGTTGTTGGTACGAGCATGTGAAGAATCTGCACGATCTTTTCCTCCCGCGAGCATCCATAAGAAGAAAACATAAAACATGGGTTAGAAATAATCCAGCGCTTACAAGTTTGAACTTTGAGTGTGTTAACAACATAGTGTGAAAACACGTCTCTAATTCTCACAAAGGCTGTTCCTGAACTGGAGTCCCACAAGTGAGATAACGCGATGTACCGAAGTACACCTACAGTTTAGGTGAGTTGCTGAGGTACACCGAAGCATCAACCCACGACTGTAGACCGTTTAAGCGTAACCCACAAGGAGTTACCGAAATGACCTGCTGTCAGGGCTGTTTGATGTTGACCCTGGCAGGAGTTTCCATTCAATCACTGAGGATCACATGTGTGAACCTCTCATAAATGTTCTCGACAGATTGCTAAGATCTGTGTAGGACTCGATAATGTATCACTTGCATCCTTAATGTTGAACGACAAGTGATGAGATGTCAAGTGTACCTAAGAGATCTTTTGATGAATCTCGTGGCTCTAGACTCAATAGTGCGCTTTGGTTTTCCTGAGCGGAGACTAGGGAGAGGGTCTCCTTCTTCAATACCAGCAGTCTCAAAGAGAAAGCCGATAGTTTATGTAGGGTTCTCTGTGAGAATGAAACAAGCTTCTGTTGAGAGAAACTTGAGTGGCTAAGAAGTTTTAATGCATGTGTCACTGGGTCCATGACGACTTTAATCTTCAATACCGGTGTCATCAAGTGACAACCAGTAGTATATGAGTTGAACCCGGTGTCTGCCCTAAGTTGAATAATCTGTAGGGCTATTTATTTTCACCCTTTTCATTACGTTTCTTTTTAATTCTTCAACTCCTTCTTTCTCCGATTCTCATTTTCTCCTTTTTATAATCATAGCTAAGGACTTCTAAATCCTAACTATTGGTGGTGTCCTTGGGTAGATCCCTCCGGCTCTGGCGGATCATAGGACGGTTATTCCTAACCTTAGTCACCTTATAACTCTATGACTAACCTATGTTGCCGTAAACCATTTTCATGAAAATCTCCCAAAGTGGTTATGAATAAAAGCATTTAGTACCACTTTGAGAGTCTTGTTTTTTTTGTTTTTTTTTGCAAAAATACCCCCCTCCACACGTGCTTAAGTATTTTGACAGAAATTTGCACGGTGAGAGAAGAGCGCGCACTTTTGAATTGATCAACTCAAGATAGACAATTCCCCGCGAGACACGGTTACGTTGCATAGTTAAAGAGTTACATTGTCAGCTTTTAGGTGCCAAATAGCTCTAATAACTACCTTGAAGGTGTGGACAAACCTCGAAAGGTTTTCAAACCCGTCAAGGTTCATGTCTACCAAGAGTTTCTCGAATGGTACATTCTACTAGGACAAGTCATTTGCGAGACACGTTTACATTACTAGCAAACTAGCTTGAAATTATTACCCATCCCGGAAAAGTCTTTTCGAGTTACTAACATTTAAGATCTCGTCAATTCATTGGTTAAGTCTTTAGCACGACAATTCCTTAGCAATTCACAACATATTTCTTATCACATAATTTGTCTCCCCCTAAAAAATGGCATATAAATGTTATTTTTGACGAAATTTTGATATCGAATATGTCCATTTCGAGTTTTGTAGGAAGATTACCACGAAGAACAATTTTGTGAACAAAGTTTTAAGCAAGTACTCCCCCTCAACAAGTGATATTAACTTTTGAGGTTTGAAAAACATAAGGGAAAGTACTTGTCCTTTTGAGCAAAACTTTGAAAATTGAAAGTTTTGATTAGTTTTACTCAAAAGAAAGAAGCTTTCGCTCCTTTTATAGGATTGTGGCACTGATGCGTACCACAGGGTCCTTTCATTACAAGTACGGGTTGTACACTGTTATGTGTGCACAAGCCATTGTCAGATATAAATCACACATCCAAACAATGATAAGTGAAACAAATCAAGGAGAATCAAGAGTACCAGGAAGTCCATCAATAACTCCAGGAATGCGTTCTGGACGCTGGTAGCCTGTGAGAGATATGCTTGGACGACCACCTACGAAACTCTCCAATGTTCTTATCTGATCCCGTCTGAACAACCTTTCATCAATCCGAGTGATGATCTTCTTCACATCCCTCCTATCCCTCAAATTCCATCTCTTCGGTGACCCTATGCCGTAATGGATCTCCTTTAACCTGTATGCTAACCCGTCCCGAACCTTCTTTAATGTGTGATCCCCAAACTTATGAAGCTCTTTGCACGCCATGAAGCAATTGTCGTGTAGTTCACTACGGTAGACTACCCCAAATGGTTTCCTGATAAGGGTGTACTGAGTAAGTTGGTTTATGTCGGGAAGGTCTAGCTGTGGTTTTGTGAGATTAACATGCTTCTGGTATGATTCTACGGCATGTTAAATATCTTCTACACGTTCTTGGATCACGATGCTTCTTATGAATATTAGCAATGACTTGATGTACTCGCGTTGGATATTTGTAGAGAATTGTCGCATTCAACCTTGTACCTTGGCAAGATACATGTCTTCAATGTCATTGAGCGACAATCTCGGGAAATCTGCTTCCGTAAAGTCATATTCCTGTTTGTCTTGTCGTTTGACCACAATTTCCTTTAGGAATGTGTAGTCCCACTTCGACGACAGGGTAACATACATAATTGCAACGATCCGTTTGTCACTGAACACTTCCTTTTTCGACTTTAGAACTTGGCAGCTTCTGTAGTAGATTCGTCTTCGTTCTGGCCAATGATGAATCCCATACAGTGCATCGAGGTCATACTTTTCCACTTTGTCAACAAACATGTGAGTGGCTTCTTCCTCGATGGCTATATTATTAGAGTAGATTGCTTCCGGGAAAGGGAGGTTGAGTGATGTAGCGTATTTCTTGATGACATCATTACCGTGTAGAAGGAATTCCAAGTCTTTGTTGAAGAAATAGCAGTAGGGAATCTTAGGTTGATCCGGTCGGCCAATGGTAGGTAGTGGTTTGGTCCAGTCAGTGTAGTATGGAGCTTTGTCTGGTCTGGTGAAGTCAATGTTTGATTCAGGATTGAGCCAATCAATGTTGTTAGACATGGCTCGTGCTATGTTGTCGAGATGATATTCGACTTCAATGGAACTGTCTGGGCTGTCCTTAAGTAGTTGAAAGGCGTCGTTCTTGATTCGCCTCAACTCTGCTTTTGTCATTTTCTTCACTTTGAACTTTTCTTGTATAAACTTCACATGCTACATTGTGCGACCATCTACCGGTTCTTGACCTTCCGGTAACTGAGGTGTAGCATCAACAAGTTTAGAGAACCAGTCATACTCTTCAGTGTCATCTTCATCTAGCCATGATACAACATTGTTCTTTTTCTTCTTCTTTGGCTTTGATGTTGACACTGGTTTATTTGTTGATGTAGAAGAAGTTGGTTGTTGTTGGGGCTCAGGAATTTCTTCATCGTCACCACCAGTGTATTGAAAGTGATCACCAGTTTTCTCTGTTTGTGGTGGTGACTCAGAGTCCTGAGGTTTGTCTTTTGCAGGAGAACGTGGTGGAGATCTTCTATCTGTGGAGGTCCTTTGGGGTGGTGGAGGCATAGAGGATGAATCGTCATGTTTCTTCTTACGTTTTGGCTCAGAATCCTTATCCGCATCATCATCATCTCTTGGACGCTTAGCCTTTGCAGCTGACGCTTTGCATGAAGTTTTGAGTTGATATTCCAGCAATGCCTCAAATAGTTTAGCTTCGTCTGAAGTAAATGTTGCAGATCGTTGAGACATTTGTAGCACAAGCTTGGAAATTAACTCTGCATCAGAGACAACCGCATGCTTAATTGGATTGATTTTCATTGCTACCGGAGTAGATTGCATTGTTTGCTTGACCAATTGCATGAGATTCGGATAGAGTTGTCTGGTGAACATCTCTCTTGTCACTCCAGGAACGTTGTCGAGAAGAAACTTGTGAGTATATTCTCGGATCGTCTTTTCCATTTCCCCTTGGATATCTCTATTTAGAAACTGTTGCATCTGTTCCCTTTCATCCGAAAACTCGTTTATCACCTTCTGAAGAAGATTGATTCTGTCCGCAAGTTGATTGAGTTTCTTGTTGACCACATTTTTATTCCTTACTTGCCTGACAGCTTTAACAATCTTTGTCTTAGTTCGTGATGACCAAGTATCGGTAGGTTTCTTTACAGATCTAGATGCGGATCTGGTGGTGGCTTTGGATGGTGGTGGTGATGAATGAGAAGACGAGTCTGACGATGATGAGACATGAGGAGGCTCAGGGTCCTTTGGTGGCTCAGAAGTTTTTTCCTTGCTACGTGCAAGACTATCTAGAAGATAATCATAGGCTTCCTTTTCGGCTTTAGCCTTTTCTTCTGCCTTAACCCTAGCTTCTTCATCTGCTTGAGCTTGAGCTTCTTCTTCTGCTTTTTCTTTAGCAGCAGCCGCAACATCTTCATCAGTAATTTTCTCAGTCTTCTCCTTCTTCTTTTCAGGTTCCTCAAAGTCAAAGATAATCTCATCCTCTAGTTGCTGTTGTTCTGATTCGTGGGTGGTGGTACCAGTTTCCTTATCGGGTTGATTAACCGCATCGGAAACTGGTGTGGTTAGTGCACCACCACTTGACCCCCCAGGGCCGCGAGTTTGTTGTAGGTTGAATTCCTTAGCAACATGTTGTAGTCTGAGATTCTTCAATTTCTTTCGATAATCTTTGTCTTCATCCTGTGGCTCTTCATCTGAGCTCTCTTCTTCCTCTTGCTCAGCAATTGGAGTTTTTCCCTTGTCAGTTTTGGGATTGAGAGGTTTTGCAACTGTTAGTGTATCATCTGTTGCAGATTCTGAGTAGATAACCTCTTCATCTGTATCTGTATCCTCAGAGTCCTCTTCCATCAGTTTGGGTTCTGGTTTAGGAATAGGGATAGCAACCTTCGATGGAACTTTTCGTTTGAGGGTATGAGTCCTCTTTGGATACTTTCGGGTACTCTCAGTGCTTGCAACACTTCCAGCACTGCCTGATCTCCTTGTCTTCTTGACAGATACACCGGAAGACTTTTCATCGATGAACCCCACTTTTCCTGATGCAACTGCTTCCAGATAACGTTTGTACGATTGAAGTTCCTTGATCTCAGCAGTAAGAAGGCAATCTGGCAAAACAACACCTTGTTTCTTTGTAGTTGATTCTTTGAACCTGACGACATTGAGTGTAGGCTCAAACAACACGGAGTGATCGTTGGGGTCATCAAGTCTCAAAGGAATATCAAGATTATTCCCGAGAATCCTCTGGATCAACAGTTTTGTGTATATGATGTAAGGGATTTTGGTGCCAGGTTTCCTGAAGTACGACATCATGTCATCCCAAATTAGACTTGTGAAATCGATGTACATCATGTTGACCATGCCCCAAAATACTTGTAGTTCCATGAGCTTGGGATGCTCATAACCACTATCACGTCTAGAAACTGATTTGGTGATCATGATGTAGAGAGTTCTCCATGGCTAAGGAATATTCTTAAGATCTACTGAAGAGTGTTTGGTGATAATCCCAGCAGCTTCATCATAGCCAATGTTGACCATGAACTGGAGAGTGACCTCTTCCGAAGGAGAAGCAACATAGTTGGCAGGCTGGATGGTAGGAAGAAGGAGAATAGCCCTTAAGTCTGCTGGAGTGATGGTGATTTGTTTGTCGTTGAGTGTTACTGTCACAGCATCTTGACTTTTGACCTTCTGCATGGTGTGCCAAAATTGGTGAACATAAATCTCCGGCACAGTTGCAGAATTAGTGAGCATATTCTTGTAAGGGTGAGTCTTCAGAATATCCACAGCAATTTGACAAGAAGACTCAGAACACGTGAAGTTATCAAAATCGACTCTGAGATTGTTCTTCCCAATCTTTATTATGTAACCGGTGGGGAAGATGTCTTCCATTGTAAGAAAATTCGGTGCATCAACGTTTTCCATTGAGACGTCCATATTGTGATCTGAAAGATATTGAGCCAAAAGAACCAACATATCGAAAGACATTACGTTAGTCAAAAGTTGATTTTATTGTCCAATTATTGAATATGTTATGTTGATGAATGTTACGAGTCTAACGTCACTTGTTTGTCCAATAGTACAAAGTAGCCGTGATAAGTTTCGTGAATTTATCAATTTTGAGTTTTAAAGTCCAAATTTTCACTTATTTACACAACATATTAACCATTGTAGCTTATTTGTGACATTTTGGTTTTGTGACGTTGTGATTTATTTATTTACAAGTTTGTACGCGTAACAATTCATTATTATGGTTAAAGTAAGGCTTAAGCGTAGAAATTGCAAGCTTATGCGTAAACAGATGACCATACGCGTAGGCATAAGCTTATGCGTAGGAACTCTTCTTACGCGTAATAAATATTACGCGTAGGAAAAGAGCTCTTAGCATAAAAGCTTACGCGTAAGCATATGTTGGAGCTTATGCGTAAGGTTTACTCGTAAGAGTGAACCTTATGCGTAAGACTCAAGTTTACGCATATACTTCACAGGATACGCGTAGTCCCTTTGTAGAACCTTACGCGTAAGATTTCTCTTACGAGTAACATTCTACGCGTAAGGAGATCCTTATGCGTAGATATCCAATGGTTAACCTTGATTCTGAATTTTCACGCGTAAAACCTGAAATAAATTCATCATAACATTTTTATTAACACACTTTTCAATCCCTTTCAGTCTGTAACGGAATCCCAATGATTTAACAGTTACGCGTAAGATTTACTTACGCGTAAAACTTGAACCCTAGAATTCAAATTTTACGAATAAGAAATTTAGCCATAGGATTTGCACCAAACGTTTTCTGGGATACCTTAGAAGCCTAATGAGTTGTTTTAAATAAGTTTTAACATCAATAGCCTTATGAGTCAAAAATACCCATTTCGTATGATCCTAAACCCTAAATCTTAATTTCTTTCAATTTCTTGTTTCTGGGTAAGAATCAAATGTGGTTATGGTTAATTCATCATGTCCCAATCATCATATAAGCAACTAATTATCCAGAAACATTCTCACATGAAAACCCCTAAATCCACGCATAAACTCTAATTCTTGAAACACGATTAAAACATTTTCTGGGTAGATTTTGATGTTGGAAATGTTTATAACACTTGATTTTAAGCATTTTGACACATTAGCTTTCATCACAAACACCCAATGATGATTTTGTGTTCATACGCATACGCGTAGAACACAAAATCACTCCTAACTCAAAATCTAGTCGTTGGATTTGTTTAAAAATCAAAACCTATGCTTAGAGTAATCCCAAGAATCATAAATCACTTACAGATTTGAAGTTTGAAACACGGATTAGTGGTTTGATTTTTATGCGTGGGATGGGTAGTTGGAAGAAGTAAATGTTTTGAAAAATTAGGTGGAGTAGTTATGATAAAAAATAGTTTGAACTTATGTCAACATTGGTCCCTCCACCTCAAACATTTTCATCCAACGCCCATAACTTCCATTTTGGTTACGTAAAGAATGATAATTGGAGAGAAACTTGACGACACTCCGCCTCGACTTTATAAATAGAGAAATTTTACAATTTTGGGTCCGGGGAGTGTCAATAAACCAGAAACGTTTCCACCATTATCAAAGATACTACCAATATAGGGTAACATGCAAGTACAAGGTTTTATGAAAGAGAAAAATATTGACTTTCTCCCCCTCAACACTTGATCGAAAAAATACTGAAATTTGAAAGAGTAAAGTGTTGACGGAAGATTTGTACTTGCCATGTTTAAAGAAATTATAGAGAGAAGAATATTTTTGAATTTTGAAAAATTTATGTTTTTGTATTTTGTTTTTGTGAAAATATTTACAAAAGAGGTTTTGGTGTTTGAATGGTTTTAAGAATGTTTCAAAAGTTCGTCCAGTTCCTCTGGAGTCAAACACCACATACCAATCCGGTGGACCAACTCAGTAAACCTAGCAGGAGCTAAAGCTTTGGTGAGAAGATGTTGATCCTAGTTGAGCAAACGATCTAATATAGAAACTGACTTAAACAAAGACTTATTAAGTATCATGCGGAATTTAATACTTAATCTTAAGAATAAGAACAATGAACATTCAACACCTCAATATTATTATTAATACGAATACTCTAACCAGTATTAGGGTTTTACAACCTTGAAGTGTATCGACCTTAGATATAAAACATACGTATATCTAATCTAACCTAGGACCTCCTTTTATAGGCTAAGGAGTCCTTTACATAGTACAATACGTAACCTACAAGATAAATATCTTTTCCATATTTATCTAATACAGAATACTAAACCGACTATACAAGACTAGCAGTGGTTATAATACAATATCCGTGGTTACACAATACTACTAGCCGCGGTTTGTCTTCATCAGTGGTTCCATTATTCTGTCCATGGTTTAACCAACAATGTCCGTGGTTTAAACACTTAGAATAATTCATGACTCAAGGAACCAAAAACCCAACAATCCTCCCCTAAACTTGATACATTCAAATAGAATTCTCAAGTTTCCTTTAAGCTCAAAACATCTGAATTGGAGGATGTAGCCAAACACTTACAAGATTTAAGAATCTTCTCATACTTCAGCAATAAATTGTAAGCTTGACCATCATAGGGCATCAACATCTTGATAATACCTGGCTTCATCATCTGTGTAATAACTTCTGGATACTTATTCAATTGAGGATAATCACCTTCTACCAGCATATGAATAATTTCTCCAGAAATAGTTAAAACATGAACTCTACAAGTTTGATATAGAAACCATTCTGTAACTTGTCCATTGCAAAGCCCTTTCCACTCAGGTTCATCATGAGTAGGTTCAAATAAAATCTTCAAGTGATTATAAATCATTCTCTCATGATAATCATCAGGTTGCACATCACCAAACTTATTCCTATAAAGCTCCCAAAGATGCAGCAAATCATCTCTATCAAAGTACTGAAGCATATGTGAAAATTTATTATACTCAGAAACTTCATTATTGAGTCTTTGAATTTTCCAACATCCTTTACTTCCTTTAAGCTCATATTCATAAAAGATAATTTGATTACCATCTTCATTCACTTTCAGTCTTTTAGAATCAGATGTCTCTTGAACCTCAGGTTTCCTCTTTAGATTTCCTTTAATCCACTCTTCATCCTTTTCAGAACCCATAGGAGTAAAACTCTCATTATTAATCCTCATACACATCAGATAAAGCTCATGGATTCTTTCAAATGAACATTTACTAAGATTGTCAGGAATATGAATGCCTGAATTCTTAATAATCTTCATCAGTACATTCCTCATCTGTGCACTTGTAGGAGGTTTCTTTCTTATAACTTGTTTCCTTTCTTTACTGATCCTCCTTGCCCATTCATCTAAAAGTCTAGCTCTTTCCTCATCATCCAACAATGCCCATTCTTGTGCAGTATACTCATCATGAATTTGATTAGAAGCTTGAAGGTAGTTTTGTGATTCATACCATGTAGCTAACCATTTCTGACTAGCCTCCTCTTCTTCTTGCTTCCTTTTCTCTAAAACTGCTTGTTCTTCAGCTAACATCTTTCTTATATACTCTGCATCATAAGCAATCTGTTCTTCTTTACTTTTAAACTTCAACTCTGGTTCTGCAACTCCTTTACCTTTTCCAACAACTGATTGAGTCACCTTCTTCCTTAAAGGTTCATCAATAACTAAACTTTTGCTTTTGGGTTTGTTTGCAGTAGGTTAAAGAGATAAAACAGGTGCAATGATTGGTGCAGAGTTAGCTGAGGTTTTACTTAGATTGATCAATGTACTTGCAGCTTGTTTCTCAACTTCTTTAGGTTTAGGTGGTGACACAGAGATGGTTGTAACAATGGTTGAAGTGGTTATGATAGCAGTGGGTACAATTGCCATGTTTGAAACTGCAGCAATGGTTTGAAGAAAACTATCCGTAGTTGCAGATACATTAACAGTGGTTGTGTCCTGCATCAATTTATCTTCTACGACAGTCTTCAAACTTTCAAGAACTGCCTCATTCCCATCTTTATCAGATACCAAAAATTCTTGATCTCCACTATCAATATTTTCTTCCATAAGTACATCTACAGCCTCCCCTGAATTCATGCCATCACTCCTCCCCTGTTTGGATACATTCTCCATATTCAGAACATTCTCCACATTTAGAGCTGGAGAGGAGTCCACCTTCTTTTTCTTTCTCCTCAGATGCCTTAAAGCAGCAACCCCAGGTCTTCTCATCTTTTCCAAAACCAATACTCTATGCTTCAGTCTCCTAATGTCTTTAACCTGAAACACAGCCAACTCCTGAAGACTTGAGATTGTATTCTCCATTTTGGTACATTTAGCCGTCAATTCATTAAAACGTTCAAGTATATCCTCCCCACTTCGACCTGTGTGAACTGGTCCGAGAGGTGGTTCATTGGAAAAGTCACCATGTACCAACTTAGGATCCGTCAATTCAGTATCATGTTCCAAACGATCCTCATCACTTCGAGCTGTGTTAACTGCTCCGAGAGGTGAATCCTTGGATAAAGTAAACATAGCACCAGACCTTGCGTGATCATCTATGCACCCTGTAGTAGCCAGTTGGCTAGGGATTCCTCCACCTGTGTTAAGTTTCAAGGAACTCTCCACATTAGGAGTTGCCAAAGGTTGGGTCTTAAGTATGTTTCCACTATCCTGACCAGCATCTAAGCATAAATCAGTAGTGGAAGCCCTTCCAATCATGTCACCTCCACACTGTGTGATAGCCTCATCAACATCACCACTAACACCAGCCTGAGGTAGCTTGGTGCCCTTCTGTCTCCTAGTCCATACAATTGGTTTAACAGTGGTTTGGGTTAGACTAGAAGTAGGTTGAGTGTCACTAACAGTGGTCGCAAGTATACTATCAGTGGGTTCAGGTGTACTAACAGCGGGTTCTTCATCAAACTCAGGATCAGCAGGCAAAGCAAGCATATGTAGAAATAAAGGAACATCCCTAATTTGTACATTTTGTGACTGATTCCTCATATGTGCAAAAACCTTAGGAAGCATATAATGAACTTCATACTCTCGAGAATGCTCAACAGGTTCTGCTATTTGACTTTCCACAATCAGTTGAACAAACCTAGGATATAAATAGTATTTACCCTTCTTCCTAATGTTCTGTACTAGCCCCTCATAAATCATCCTACACCAATTAAACTTCCTACCATCAGACAAAAAAATAACAGCAGTAGCAATTTTGGAAGGAAAGTCATTAAACCCAGTGGTCTTATTACTCATACACATCAACAAGGTGTGAATCAAAAACTTCCATTGTTTTGAAAACAAACTCTTAAAAAATTGTACCTTATCACCCCTGTGTGTATAACCTAACCTGTCTAAACCAGCAACTATCTCAACATCTGAAAGATTATCAATACCATCAGCATCATCAAACTTCAAAATGCTTCTAATAATCTCCTCATTAACCAAAATAGCATTGTCATCTACAACAGTGCTAAACACATCTACTCCATCAACCTCCTCAAGCTTAGCATTCCCCCAGAACTAATGAATATAGGCCTTAAGGATGGTTGGTGTGACGGTTAAGGCATAGTGAATAGGACTGTGAATAAGAAAATCAATCATTTGATGAAAACCTTCAGATCGATTGTTTTTGATGAGATGAGCAACAAGGTTATGTGTGTGGGAGTACTGTTTCGCCATTGTGGTTGAGAATGGGTATGATATGGGATTTGTGAATTATGCAAAGGAAAGTGATTAGGGTTGATGTAGAGCGCCAAGTTGAAGTGTTTTGAAGATCAATTAAATGATCCATTCGTGATTTGGGGAGATAAATATGCTTTTGCCAAAGTTACCAAACAGCCCCTGTAGTATCTAAAAATAAGCAACAATCTATCAGTGGTTTGAAGACCGCTATCCGTGGTTTGAAACATACTAGCAGTGGATACAGTATTTCACTTCAATCAATTGACCAAGAGATACATCAAGCAAATCTGTGTCAAAATAAGTGATATCTCACAAAAATATGAAGGATTACACAATCTCTCTTTTTTTTATTTATTTATTTTTTTTAACACTAGGAACTACAAACATCACAAGCTCCAATGTATACCAATCCTTCATACCTGCAAGTCACAAACAGAAACAAAACACAGAAAAGAGAGTTAACATTAGCAGTGGTTAGAAAAAGGTAGAAGTGGTTCCATATGCTTATCAGTGGTTAGCCAATGTACTAATGTCTAAGTCAACATAGTCAACTTACGGTATTAATATATTTCCAAAACCCAATGATCTCATTAACTCCTCAACCACATTTAACCTGCCTCTCATTAATTTACATAAGCCATATCTTTGCTTATAAAAGAATCCCAATACCCCAAATAACACATACAACAATTAAACCAAAAACCTAATTCCTCCAAAATCCACAATCAATTACAAGCACCATGTGGAATCAACCAGAAGTAATCGATTTAACAACCTCATCCTTCTCCTCATCATCATCATCATCAAGTGATGATTCAAATCCATGGTGACTTTACCTTCCTCTACAAGAACCAAGACCTAAAAAATCCCCCTTTCTTCCTTCATCGGAAGATGATAGTGTGGTAGATCCTAGTGAGTCATCAATAGGATCAGATGATTCCACTGAGCGTTTGGAGCCAATCTTCAATAGATTGGTTCAAGAGGAAGCAGAAAAAGCAAAACCTTCACCCTCTCACCCTCAACCAAGGCCACGTGCCAACAATCCACCACTTCCAAAGAACAGAGAGGTGGTTCTTGGTCTTTCTGCACCAGGTTTTGGTGCTTCATCTCATATCGTAAAGGGAAAGGGTAAAAGGAAAATGGAGTGATTGCTTTATGGTGGAACGAGTAGATGGAACAACTGAAGATTATCATATCACACATCCATCTACTGTATTCATCTTCATCATCTTTGTTTTCATCAATCCATCATTCCCATTTTGATCCTTAGCTTCTTCGTCTTACTGGTCATGCATATCCAGCGTTTGGAATAGATGATAGGAGCTAGGATAGGAGTAGGAAATCTTGTATAGAACTAGTCTTTTTATTGCATTTGAAGTTAAATGTAAGCTGTAAGCTGTAAACTGTATCTTGAATGAATGAACAATTTAACTTCAACACTTCTTTTGCATTTGAAATTAACTTCCTTTTGTCTGCAAAATGGTTAGTGGGAACAAAAAGCAACAAGCAGTGGTTTGAACATAACTATCAGTGGTTAGAAACAAAGACAACAATACTAAGATCACATAATAACAGTCTAATACTTATACAAACTTTTGCAAAACAAGTTGAGAGTTAGAGATTAATCATTCTAATACTAACAACAAGGTACTGAAACCTCCCCACATCAAAAGCTTTAGTGAGAAGATCAGCAACATTGAAATCAGTATGGATTTTTACCATTTGAATCAACCTTTTCTCATTACAATCTCTAATAAAATGATGCCTTATCTCAATATGTTTAGTTCTAGAATGTAAAACAGGATTTTTAATAATGCATATTGTACTGTTATTATCAATGTAAATCTTAGTATGCATAAAGTTGTACCCAAAATCCAGCAATTGATTCTGAATCCAAAGAACTTGACCACAACAACTAGCAGCAGCCACATATTTAGCTTCAGTTGTAGAATTTGCCACAATAGTTTGCTTTTTACACTGCCATGAAATTAGTCTGCTTCCCAAAAACTGACATCCTCCAGTTGTAGATTTCCTATCCAAACTAGCACCAGCATAGTCACTATCTGTGTAGGCCACCAAGTCAAAAGGGGAATCCTTAGAGTACTAAAGGCCCAGTTTAGGATGACCTTTAAGATATCTAAAGATTCTCTTAACAGCATTCATGTGTGAGGCATTGGGTGTGACTTGAAATCTTGCACATACACACACTGAGAACATAATATCTGGCCTAGATGCAGTGAGATACATCAAAGATTCAATCATGGACCTATACAACTTCAAATCAACCTTGGAACTTCCATCATCTGGTAGCAGTGGTTTCTGAGTCTCCATTGGTGTACTAGCACTCTTTACATCTTGAAACCCAAACTTCTTCAAAACATCTGCTACATACTTGTCTTGACTAATGAAGATACCATCAGTCCTTTGTTGAACCTGTAGCCCCAAAAAGAAAGTGAGTTCTCTCATAGAACTCATCTGAAACTTATCATGCATAAGTTTCTCAAATTCTGTGCATAGCTCCTTATTTGTTGAACCAAAGATGATATCATCTACATAGACCTGAACCAATAAAATATCATCTTTGTGCTTCCTAATGAACAAAGTTTTATCTATCAACCCTCTTTTAAACCCATTGTCCATCAAATAAGTAGACAAGCACTCATACCATGCCCTTGGAGCTTGATGCAGCCCATACATAGCCTTCCTCACCCTGTAAACCTTGTCAGGATGATCAGGATCTTCAAAACCAGGAGGTTGACAAACATAAACCTCCTCATCAATTGTGCCATACAAAAATGAACTTTTAACATCCATCTGATACACCACAAAATTCTTGAATGAAGCATATGCTAAAAACAATCTTATAGCTTCTATTCTTGCAACTGGAGCAAACACTTCATCATAATCCAAACCTTCAGTTTGTGTGTATCCTTGAGCAACCAACCTTGATTTGTTCCTTACCACTATACCTCTTTCATCCCTCTTGTTTCTGAACACCCATTTTGTCCCAATTGCCCTCTTACCATTAGGAAGATCAACCAATGTCCAAACCTCTTGAAGTTTGAACTGAAGAAGCTCTTCTTGCATTGACTCTACCCATCCTTCTTCTGATAAAGCTTCTTCCACTCTCTTGGGCTCCTTTTGAGACAGAAAACAAGCAAACAGGCAATTTTGCAGATCTTTATGACTATTTCTTTTGTGAAGTGATCTTGCAAAGAAACCATGCTCAGGAAAGGGTTCAGTGTTCTTAATCCTGCTTCTTGTTTGAACTGGAGTATTCAAATTTCCAAGTATTTGTTCCTTGGGATGAATCTTGTGAATTCTTGTGGTGGTGATAGGACTTTCATGAATGACAGTTTCCAAGTTAGTCAAATCAGTATTGAAGAAATCATCCATGTCATCATCATCAATAGGAGTATCAATTTCTATCAAAGCAGGCATGGTAGGATCATGTGGATACTCCTCTTCACCAAATAATGGCTTTGCACTTGGTCCAAAGAAAGTATTATCACCAGTATTTGCAGCCGGGGATTCACTTGAACTATCAGTGGTAGAAGATGGCTTAGCAGTGCTTTCATTTGGCTTAGCAGTGCTTTCAGAATGCCTTTTCTTCTTTTCAATTTCTTCTACCGACACTGAGTTATCTTTCAACAACTCATCCTTATCTTGATGATGATCAACATTGCCTCCAGTATTCAATACATCATCATCAGTGGGACCTTGCTTATCAATGATGGATGAAACAGAACCAGCTTTCCACTTTTCAACCAAATAGAACTCCTTTGGAGAATCAGCTTCCTTAGAAGTTGTTTCTGCATCAGAATCCTTTTGTGTACTTGCATTAACATTAGTGGAAGTTCCTGCAATGATAGGCTCATAATTCATAGATTTGGTTAGCATATCAATGTTAAACAGCCAGTCTGGTCCTTTGGTCTCAACACTAGGAGTCTTTTCACTAAATTGAACATGTAGGTTCTCTTCAACAATTTTAGTCCTCCTATTGTATACTCTAAAGGCTTTACTATTAGTAGAATAGCCTAAAAAGTATCCATCATCAGCTTTTTCTTGAAACTTTCCTAGGTAGTCTATGGTATTCAAGATAGTAATAGGACACCCAAAAGGTTTTAGGAATGCAATCATTGGCTTCCTATCATGTAACAGCTCATAGGGGGTCTTGTTATGAGGCTTCACTACCTTCTATTCTGCACATAACATGCAGTGCCTACAGCTTCAGCCCAAAAGGTAGTAGGTAATTTAGATTCTGACAACATTGTCCTAGCAGCCTCAATTAGTGTCCTATTTTTCCTTTCAGCTACACCATTTTGTTGTGGTGTTCTAGCAACACTAAACTGTCTTTCTATACCCTTAACTACACAGAACTGATTCATAACATCATTCTTAAACTCAGTTCCATTATCACATCTGATTACCTTGACCTTATGATTTACTAGATTTTCTATCTTAGTAATGAAACTCTTGAGGATCTCACTAGTCTCACTCTTAGCAGCCAAAAAGTATACCCAAGAAAATCTACTATAATCATCAGTGATAACTAGGCAATACTGCTTATGGTTCAAACTTTTAACAAAGGTAGGTCCAAATAAGTCCATATGAAGCATAAATAGTGGTTATGTGATGGTGTTAACAGTTTTGGTCTTACAAGAAGCTCTTTGTTGTTTTCCTTTTTGACAAGCCACACACAGTTCCTTACACTCAAAAACCTTAGAAGGTAACCCTCTCACTAAGTTGCCTTTTACCAGTTTATTAATTGTTTTGTAATTGAGGTGACCTAGCCTTCTATGCCATAATTTTGACTCATCTACTGATGCCTTAGCAAACAAACAAGTTAAGGACCTATTAGGAAGAACATTTTTAAGATCAAAACAATATATGTTTTCCTTCCTAGGAACCCTAAGCTGTATATACTTCTCATCAGGCATTTTAAAATCAGGAGACAACACCACACACTCAGTTTCACCAAAAAGTACCCAGTTTTTCTTATCACACATTTGAGAAACACTGAATAAATTATACTTAAGTCCCGGTATCAAATAGACCTTTTCAAAGTCTAAATTCCCTGTTTTGATTGTGCCTCTTCCAGGTATCTTTCCTCCCTTTGGATCATTACCAAAAGCCACATATCCACCATCAAAAGCTTCAAAATCTTCCAGGTTGCTCCCATCCCAAGTCATGTGCCCAGAGCAACCACTATCAAAAACTTTTGTGGACCCAAGCCAATACTGAAATTAAACAAATTAGTTCCTTTTGTGGACCCAAGCCAATACTGACTTGGGTCTGCCCTGTGCATCAACATAATCAAATTTCTTTAGGTCCATTGATGCATAGTTGACATGATTTAAAACATTGGTCTTAGGCTTCCATTGCCAACTAGCTGAGGCCTTAACAACATAAAAATGGTTTCCAACCACTGTGTCAGTTATCACCTTTGGAATTTTTAAAACCTCTTTTGTATCAGTGGTGATATTTTGCTTAGCTATGGTTTGATTTTGATTAGCCGTGTTTACATTTTGCTTAGCAGTGGTTGGAACCCATTTGGGTGCAACAGTGACTATTGATTTTGTATTCCCATTCCTCATCAACACTGCTCTAGGAATCATGTTTTTGTTAGGATGAGGGTTTGTTTTCTTTGAAAAGTTTTGATTATTTACCCTCCTCCAATGATTCCAAACTTGTGGTCTGTTTTTATAACAATTTCTCTGTAAGTGCTCAAAACTACCACATGTAAAACAAGCCTTGTTAACACATTGAAACTCATCTCCTAATCTGTTTGATATTAGTCCATTGAAGTTTCTCTGGTTTCCCATAGGTATGTATCTTTTCATTTGTTCCCTAGGTAACTCCTTGTACTCTACTACTTTCTTAGCAATTTGAGCTCCAAACTTAGGTACAAGGTTAACTTGTTCAGAATCAACTTTCTTAACATGTTCTATCTTTTCAGGCTGAGTTGATTCATTTCTATCTTCCTTAGAATCTGATTCCCAATCTTCAATAGTGGGAGCATCAGATGACTTATCAGATCCTATCTTAGGTGATTCAGTCTTGTTAGTCTCACCTACAGGTTTATTGAAACTAAATTCACTGATAAATGAGAGCTCTTTTGCAGGTGGTGCATGTTTCATAAGAGATGGTGGTGGCATATTATTGTAACCAAGGCCAATACCATCCTTGAACAATTTTTGACCTATTGGTTTATTTACTAGATCAGAAGCATACTGTATTTTAGCAACCCTAACAACATGTTTTTATTTTTCTTTTAGGGCTTCTACTTTTACACTCTCTGCTTTTTCTAGTTTTTCTTTAAGCATCTTAATCTCTCTATCCTTAAGATCAATTTCACCACCTAGTATATTAATTTTATCAACATACTCAAACTCACATTTAATACAGTAATTAAGCTTTTCTTCAACACTTTCTAGACCAACTCTATAACCTAAGTTATCTAGAGACAGTCTTTCAACTTCTTTCCTTAAACTCTCAGTGATAGCTTTTTGAGATTCTAAGTTATCTTGACATGATTTAAAAGAACAAGTAGAAGTTTTAGAGTCATTAGATACCTCAGAGTCTGAATCTGAGGATGAAGCATAGGCCATAAGAGCAAAGTTATGCTCTTTTGAAGCTTCACTAGCAAGAAAAGCTGCATTGGGACCTTCTTCAATCTGATCACTCCAGTCATAATCTCCAATCCCATCTTGAGCAACCAAAGCTGAAGAAGAAGTAGGCTCGTCAGTGGTCTTCATAATGCCTTCAATTCTCTTAGGAGCTCGACATTCCCTAGCAAAGTGACCCTTCTTTTTGCAATTAAAGCACTCCATCTTGCTTTTGTCGAATCCAGCTCTCCTTTGACCATCATATTCCTTGCTTGGAGAGTCAACATTGCCATTTGCCATTGAAGATTAATCTCCTCAAGATCATCAGGATCAATTTGATCTAGATCTTGATTTAAAACAGTAACATTGGTAGTTAAATCAGCCAGAAAAGCACAAATTGCACCATCACTGACATTATCACTAACAGTGGTATTGTTTGCAATGGCCGTGGTTATACCATAGGCAGCAGTGGTTACATCTTGTGAACTCTTGTGATTAGTGGAAACAAAAGCAATGTTTTTATTAGAAGAGGATGCACCAACAACGTTATTTTCAGACTCATAAACCTTCAAGGTGTTGTAGAGATTATCCAGAGTCATCTTATCAAAGTCCTCATTATTTCTCCACACAATTTTATGAATAGCCCATTCAGGAGATAAACTTCTAATAAACTTCAAATTTATATCTTCTTGAATAACATTGTAGTCAAGCCGACTTCAATTGGCTGATGAGTTTTTGAAGCCTGTTATAAGTGCCATCAAGTTTCTCTCCACTTAGAGCAGTGAAGTTTTCAAGCTGATGCTTGAGCATATTCTTTCTTGATTTCTTTGTAGCTTCATTACCAGCAAACCTTGTCTCAAGAGCATCCAATAACTCTTTAGCAGACTCATACCTTTCAAAGTCCAAAGCATACTCATTAGTTATTCCCATGGAGAGAATACCGTGAGCTTTGATCTCCAGTTTCCTTCTAGCCTTGTCGACTTCACTAACAATAGCTATCTCTTTACCATCATCACCCTTCTTAGGAAGAGTATCACCTTTTTCAACAACATCCCAGATGGCATAGTCAATCATACGAATGTATTGCCTCATTCGCATTCTCCAGATTTGATACTCACCATGCTTGAGCATGGGTACCTTTGATGCAGTTACCATGTGAGTTTCGTCAGACATCTTAGCTTTCTTGAATAGAACTTAACAAAGCTTCTTCTTGGTTACAGTTTCTAGATCACAAGCTCTGATACCACTTGTTGATCCCGGTTGAGCAAACGATCTAATATAGAATCTGACTTAAACAAAGACTTATTAAGTATCATGCATAATTTAATACTTAATCTTAAGAAGAAGAACAATGAACATTCAACACCTCAATATTATTATTAATACGAATACTCTAACCAGTATTAGGGTTTTACAACCTTGAAGTGTATCGACCTTAGATATAAAACATACGTATATCTAATCTAACCTAGGACCTCCTTTTATAGGCTAAGGAGTCCTTTACATAGTACAATACGTAACCTACAAAATAAATATCTTTTCCATATTTATCTAATACATAATACTAAACCGACTATACAAGACTAGCAGTGGTTATAATACAATATCCGTGGTTACACAATACTACTAGCCGCGGTTTGTCTTCATCAGTGGTTCCATTCTTCTGTCCATGGTTTAACCAACAATGTCCGTGGTTTAAACACTTAGAATAATTCATGACTCAAGGAACCAAAAATCTGCCAGTTGGTATTCAGTACCCACAAAATATAATTCAACGGTACCCTTTTCCACATGCTCCTTGATGAAATGATATCGAAGATCTATGTGCTTAGACTTCGAATGTTGAACAGAGTTGCACGAGATCGCAATAGCACTTCGATTGTCGCAGTACATCGGGATTCTGTCAAATACATAACCGTAGTCTTTGAGTTGTGTTCTCATCCAGATGACTTGAGCACAACACGCGGACATGGCTACATATTCTACTTCAGTTGAGGACAGAGATGTACAATCCTGCTTCTTCGATTGCCATGACACCAGTTTATCACCAAGAAATTGTAAAGCTCCTGAAGTACTTTTCCGAGAATCTAAGCAACCTGCATGATCAGCGTCTGAAAAAGCTATTAGTTCAAAACCAGAATCCTTCGGATACCAGATCTCAAGTTAATGGTTCCCTTGATGTATCGGAGGATTCTTTTAGCCTCAGAGAGGTGAGTTTCAGTTGGTCTCGACTGATAACGGGAGCAAAGATATACAGCAAATACAATGTCAGGCCTACTGGCTGTTAGATACATGAGAGACCCAATAATACTTCGGTACTTGGTAGGGTCAACCAATTTCCCATGCAAATCAGCGTCTAGTTTCTTGGTATGTGCCATCGGTGTGGCATAGGTATCACAGGTTTGCATTCCATGTTTGTTTAAAATTTCAAGAGCATATTTGGACTGACTCAAGAAAATACCACGGGGTGATTGATGAACTTGCAGTCCTAGAAAGAACGTAAGTTCACCCATCATGGACATTTCAAAATGTTTTTTCATAAGTTTTGAAAAAGCGTTTGAGTACTTTAGATGTGTTGACCCAAAAATGATGTCATCCACATAAATTTGAACGATTAAAATGTGTGCCTCGTGATATTGTATGAAAACTGTTGGATCGACCGATCCTTTGGTGAAATTATTGGCAATGAGAAAGGATGATAACTTATCATACCACGCCTGAGGGGCTTGTTTGAGACCGTAGAGAGCCTTGTTCAGTTTGTAGACGTGATTAGGGAACTCTGGATCAACAAATCCTTCTGGCTGACTAACATAGATCGTTTCTTTCAGTTTACCATTCAGAAAAGCGGTTTTGACATCCATCTGAAAGACTGTGATGTTCATGTGAGCTGCGAAAGCCAGAAAAATCCGAACAACCTCAAGTCTAGCAACCGGTGCGAATGATTCCTCGTAATCAATCCCCTCTTCTTGTCTATAACCCTTAGCCACCAGACGTGACTTATTTCTGATAACCGTACCTTCAACATCCAATTTGTTTTTCCAAATCCATTTCAGACAATAACATAGACCCCTGTTGGTTTTTGAACCAATTCCCATACTTCAAGAAGTTTAAACTGATTAAGTTCTTCTTGCATGGATTCAATCCAGTTATCGTAGGTCATTTCTTCTTTAATGTTTTTGGGTTCAGATTGACAAACGGTAAGTGCATAAATGCAATGTTCACCGTCAGTCTGAAGGCGTTGTCTAGTTACGACTTGTTGATTTGGGTTTCCAATGATGTTCGCAAGAGGATGGTCTTTAGTCCAACGATGTGTGGAGGGTTGATGTTGATATACATTCTGCAGATTAGGTGGATTCAAATGGCTTGTGGATGATTCTGCAACATCAGGTGTGGCAGTTTCATTAGCAAACGAATTGAAGAACGCATTTGGATCATAATCTGCAGGTGGGGGTACTTCATTGTTCAGAAGATCATCAGCTGGTTCAGCGTCATTGGGTGCAGTTTGTTCGGCTGTTGTTGTAGAATCAATTGGTGGTGCTTCTTCAACAGTAGTTGTTGTTGCAGGTGTATCAGGTATTGGATTATTATCAGGTTGAGCAGCAGAAACATTTGATACATCTGGAGCACGTTGATCAATATCATCACTAAACAGAGGAGCAAATAGCTGTTCCATTTGTTGACGAGTAAGCTGGAGGCTTGGTTCAGCTGATGATGGGGTTTGGGGGAAGTTTAGACGGTTATGTCCGGGTTCCAAGCTGTTTTGCTCAGAAGCCATTTCCGTAAGTTCATCAAAATTTGCATGAATCGTTTCCATAATCTCCCTTGTACGACGATTCCAGATCCGGTATCCTTTAGAATTTTCACAGTATCCAACAAAGACTCCTATGTCAGCTTTGGCTTTGAGCTTACCAAAGTCATCACGATCATTTATGGGTAACAAAGGGATCCAAATACATGAAAGTGTTTGAGATTCGTTTTATGGTTGTGGATAAGCTCATAAGGTGTTTTGTTGTGGCGTTTAGTAATCATAGACCGGTTCTGAGTGTAGCATGCAGTTGACACGGCTTCAGCCCACAAGTAATCTGGAAGTTTAGCATTAATTAACATTGTTCTTGCAGCTTCCACTAACGTACGGTTTCGTATTTCAACAACTCCGTTTTGTTCTAGTGTTCGTGCAATAGATGTTTGATGATCAATTCCTACTTTCTCATAAAATGCACGAAGAGTTTGATTCACAAATTCAGTTCCTTTGTCTTTTCTGATTTGTCTGACTGTGTTCCGGAGCTGAACTTGAATTTTTGTGAGAAAGGTGATGATCATTTGTGGAGTTTGATCTTTACTTCGAAGAAAATAAACCCAAGTTCATCTTGAGTAGTCATCAACAATAACCAAAATGTAGCGTTTGCCATTAATTGTCTGCACACGCATCAGACCACACAAATCCATGTGAAGAAGATGAAGCACATGTTGTGAGTTGTGTTCCACCTTTGAAGGAAAGTGAGCACGAGTGCTTTTCCCTTGTTCACAAGCTGGGCATAGATGATCTTTAGAATACCGAAATCTTGGGAGACCTTCAACAAGTTTGAATCGAGCAAGGTTGGTTATGGTTTGAAAGTTTAGATGTGAGAGACGACGATGCCATAGCCAGGATTTTGTAGATGTTTCCTTAGATAGTAGACAGATGGGAGATGAAGCAATCATGTCTTGCATTGAGATGGTGTAAAGACTTGATGTGCGTTGACCATACATAAGATCGTTTCCTTGTAGATCACGAATGAAACAAGTTTTCTCCCTAAAAGCAACTTCCAAATCTCCATCACAAAATTGACCGACTGAAAAGAGATTGTGACCGAGACCTTCCACATAATAAACCCTGATAATTTCGATGTTCCCATTGATGTAATCTACGAAGCCCATGATAGCCGCGAAGTGATCATTACCGAATCTGACAGTGCCAATGAACTTTGAAACAAAGTTTGATAACAGTTTAAGATTGCCTTTCATGTGTCGGGAACATCCGCTATCAACAACCCAGAAGATGATCTGTATCATCTGCATTCAACACAGACGACACAAATGGAATAGAAGTAGATGTGGAACCCGAAGAGTTAGAGGGTTCCGATGCAGTTATAGGTGAAACACACACGTTTATGATTTTAGGTATCCATTTAAATCCAAGTGTATTATGTAACCATTTCTGCCATTTCCAACTAGTCTTAGCTTTGGTCTTAGTGAATGCACTAGGTGATAAGTTCTTCCTAGGAGGTGAAGTGGGTTCTAAGGGTACATCAATGATAAAAGCATGAGCACTAGAAGGCGGTTTACCTAGCACAGACTTAGAAGCAGTAGTGGGCCTAGAGGTATTCCGATTTCTATTGTTCCGCTTACGAGATAAAATAGTCTTTGCAACACATTTGTCATGACAACCAGAAAACATACTTTTACGACAACCAACACAAGAAGCTTCAAACTTAACATTTAAAGTACTTAAAGGTTCAGCATTCGTTACATCACTTTTTCCATTACATTTGTCAGACGCAATATCTAAAGTGGGTGCAACTTGAGTCTTATTCAAAGTTCTAAAGTGTTCTTCTACTTCAGAGGTCTTTATTGTTCTTTTCTTACGTCGCAACTTCCTATTATTCCTTGAGGTGCTCTTAAGCTGTGAAGTGCTAGCGTTGGGAAAAGAGGCAACTATTCTTGTATCAGTGGAAGGAATCACATTAGAATCTTGTGTTTTGTCAGTTGGTTTTCTAGAGTCAAGTTTTTGCTTTTCAGGTGCAGGAACATTAGTGTTACTAAGCTTATCATTATCATACTTTCTTAGCCTTGCTTTCAACTCAACAATAGTGTGTAACAAATCTTGATTTTCAGAGCGAATTCGTGCATTACTATGTACGACATCTTTAGTGTGTGCAAGATGATTATCAAGTTCTTGTGATGCTTTTTCACGAGTTTGTTTGAGTAAATAAAATATGACACCATATTCTTTTTTGACTTTTGAAATTTCCTGTTCATATTTGGAAATTTGACACTTCAAAGACACGTTTTGATCATCCAGTTGCTCAAGTTTTGGATTTAGAGTTTTTGTGTGCAACTGGTTGATTTTGTTTTGCAAAGCGAGTTCTCGATATTTTGACAATCTTTTTGACACCATTGAAGACGACGTTTTGCATTTGAAAGCTCGTTTAACAATCGCTCATTTTCAATTTTTAAAGACTTGATTTGTGACACATTATCGGTATTCTCAACATTTTCAACAGAAACAACAGAATCAGCAGTGATATAATCAAATGCATATGCAACAGAATAAAGTAAAACAACATTTATGGTATCAGCACAGAGAACATCTTCCAAGAGTCGATCAACATCTTTTCTTAACATTTTCTTTTTACGTTTAGAATTTGAAATCGATGTTTCTGTATTCTTGAAAACTCTTTTCATAAGTCCAAGCTCCTTGTGAAAATCCCTTTCCTAATATATTGCACACATTTTCAAATTTCGGACATGAGGTAAAATTCTTTTCTGAAAAATATCTCTTTGTGCTCGCGCTTGGGACGATTGAAAATGTTCAACTTTTATTTCAGAATTGATTTCTATTTCACGTTCCAAAAGTTTGATGTCCGATAAGAATGTTTCAAAATATTTAAGAATTTGACATTGTTCTGTTTTTACTTCACTGATTGAAGGTAAAGGAACATTAATTTGTGAAGTATTGGTGTCGGGACCAACATTAGAAGACTCAGAAGTAGGTGTGATAACCCAAGGTGTGTTAGAATTATCTTGTTGTGCGACAAAAGTAACGGCTTTTGAATAGTTAAATGGTTTGTTATAAACAACATTTTCCATTTTTGACCGACTCTCGTCATCTGCATCTAATTCCTCCATGCGATTATATTCAACAACACTCATAATGGAATCATCAATTCTATGTTCTGCACTGTATACTTGAGGATTTGGTTTGAATGCTCTATGTGAAAACTTAGGTTTGTAATCAGCAAGATTCGGTCCATATCCGTTTGGATTTGGTTTAAAAGTAAACTTTTGAATAGCTGTGATTGACTCACTGTTTATAAACAACATTTCAAAACTCTTTTATTTTGTTTTGTAAGTCGACAATTTCTTCAAGATAGTCATCTATTCGTTTCGTTGAATTCTTTTTGTACTCACAGAGCTGTTTTTGACAAGTTAACAACTCAGACTTGGCTTTTTGAGTTTCCGAAGTGAGAGCGTTAAGTTGTTGTTTATGATCATATTTTGTAGAATATTAGTTTTCACATACACATCAAACCATAACACAAAGTGGCGTATGAATGGAGTTCTAGAGAGAGAAAGTTAGAGGTTTAGGGAACTTAGTGAGAGAAAGTGAAAGATATTATTATGAGCTCCAACTCTCTACCTTGGGAGGTAGAGAGTATTTATAGTCTTACATAAAACGCCACACAATGGGCTGTGGATCAGGCATACAGTGGGTAAAGACCCGTCCGTCCTCCACGGTGTTACTTAACTAAATACTACTTAACTTAAAATAACTACGACTACGAGCTTTCTAACGATTACATATACTTGAGGTGACCGATTCTTTAATACCTGGAATTTCTAATTCCTAACAATCTCCCCCTAAGGGAGGTCACCTCAATCATGTACTAAAATTACATAGAATACAAACAGATATTACAAAAAATTGTTCTTGCATTCTTGATGTAGTACTTTGCTCCGAAGCTCGTAGTCAATGAATCTTCTCGTTGCATGTTTGGTTAATCCAAGTGGAGGTCTTTTACTGATCTACGTGATAATAAATTAGAGCCAGCTTTTGAGATCATCAGCTATCAGAAATCTCTGAGACGTCCTTTGTGGTGTTGGTATTATGTGATGTTGTGACTATAGGACCGACATGCTCACATTATGGATCATGATATCTTCTCATCAGAGTAGCGGAAGCTTTAGTTGATTCATGATATTGGCAGCAGCGTAGCAGAAGCATGGAGTGAAAATATCAGAGTCATTGATGCACTAATCATGATTTCTTTTGAGATGAATGTGTTAAGTGAGCATGCGGCTATGGATTGACCGCTTCATTCTGATCAGCTGCAAACGTCGGGTGTACCTGCATACAACAGTTAGCAATAAATCGCACGAAAGTGTCTTTGATCACTTTCGTTGAATTGAGGTACACGGCCCACGGTTCCCCGTTGATCAGTACGTGTACTGCCTGTGATCAGGTATAATTCCGAAGAATTTCCTTGAAAGGGTTTCGCAGCTGCTCTAGCTGTTCTCAAACCAGAACATCTCAAAGAAGACAACACGAAGTGAGTAAACCAGCGAATTTTAAGTCCACTGATTGATGAAAAAAGATTTGAAAAAAAAACAATCGTGTATTGCTCAATAGAAATTGTTTTTGCAATACAACGAAGGTTTTATTGAAAATCAATTATCAATTATAAAAAATACCTTTTGGTTTGAGAAAATGAGTACACGGTCGATGTACTAAAGAAAAGAGTTGTTAAGCACAAGGACCGGTTTTTCAAAGGTATCCGTCAATCCATAACCTGAACCAGGATTGATTCAAGACTTGAATCGCCCCATTGTTTCTGTTCAGTTGTCACATGGTTGATCTAATGAATAGATCTCACATGCCACCTACCAGGAGCTTGTTTGATGTTGGCTCCAGAAGGTTTTCCATCTTCATTGTGAATATGTATGCATATCACTCAGATGTTCTTGCAATACCACAAGGATAATGCGTAGGACTCAAGATATAATCTCTCTTTCCACATTGTGTGAAACAGAGAGTCTTCATTGAAAGTGTCCTAATGAGATTTATTGATGATCTCGTGGCTCTAGACTCAATTTTGTGCATATTTGGATCATGTGCCGGAGACTAGGGAGAGGGTCTCCTTCTTCAATATCAACAATCTCTAAGAGAAAGTCGATAGATAATGTCGGTTCCCCGTGAGAATGAAACAAGTCCTTTTAAGAGGAACTTGAGTGGTTTGGAAAGTTGAAGTGCAGTGCGTCACTGGGTCCATGACGTCTTGTCTTCAATACCGATGTTACCATCAGTAGCATATGAGTTGAACCCGGTTTCTGCCCTAAGGTTGAATAAATGGAGGGCTATTTGTTTTCACCCTTTTCTCATTCAAATCTTTTTAATTCTTCAACCCCTTCAGTGCTTACCGAGACTTCATAGCAAGAACCTTGTTGGGTTTATTCCAGTACTAGCTCAGTCTGAGTCCGCACTCTTCCCATATCTCATTTTTCTCCTTTTATCATTATACCTAAGAACTCTACACTAACTAGTGGATAGTCCCTGGGTAGATCCCTCCGGTTCTGGCGGATCATGGGAACAAACCTAACCTTATCATCCTTATATCACCGTACATAAAGTAAAGTTGGTCGGTCTATTTGGTATTGTTCATCTGCCATTGGAACCAATTGAAAACCATTTGAAAATCAATTCAGATACTTGTGATATATTATCAAAGCATTTTGTACCTGAATTGTTTTTGATATTTTTAGAACGAGAACTCCCCCTCAACATGTGCATCAAGTATTTGAAAATGTTTTGCACACGGAGGCAAGAGAAAGAATTAACTTCTTTGATTACCATTTTCTAAAAGATATCAACATCACTTCCCACATCAAATCAAGTAGATAGAGCATTTCCGGGAAGGATGAGGTTTCCATTAATTTGCTCCCCCTCAATATGTGCCTCGAGGTTTGAAAAGAGTTTTGCACATACTAGAGGGAACCTGCACATTGAGATAAGTTGATCACATTTCAAATCATTGGTTTAAGATAGATGCTCCCCTCAACATGTGCATGGAAAACTTGAAATCGTTTGTCACATGTGGGAAGGATAGCATGTACATCCTTATAAAACCATTTACCGAATTATCAGTTTAAATCCAATTTAAATCACACATTCTCCCCCGATCACAATTATCAAATCATTTGAGATTTGTGATCTCTTATTGATTTAAATTGATTTTGAAAGCTTTTAAGGGAAATTGTGACTTGATTAGGGAAGCGATTTAACTGATAAGGATCGGATTTTAAGACTTTAAACTCCATTGATAAAACATGCATGTACATCTTTTGAAAACAATTTAATGCCAAATAACTTTTTAATTTAATTGAAATCATTCTCCCCCTCAATCAATGACATAGGTTGTTGATTAAGAGATAGAGATTTTGACAAATAAGTCCTGATGATTATCAAAAATAGAGACCGAGTTATTTTTCAAAGCATTTAGTTTTCAGCAGATAAATGTTTATAGAATCAGAGCATGGAATTTTGTAAGCATGATAAAACATGGCTCTGTTCTTTCTTTTAAAAACCGGGTTATTGCCTGAAAATGACAATAAACCATTTTTTTTTCTCTTTCTCCCAAAAAAATATTTTTTGATTTTTTTTTTTAATAAAAATTCGAACAACATCTAAAGTCCCGTGTCATTCTTTGAATGACAACATCAAGACCGTAGATATTATCGAATCGAGAGAAACATGACAAAATGACAATATTTTTTGAAGATTTTTCGATTTTTTTTTTTTTTTTCAAATTTTTATGGATTTTGAAAGTTTTATATTTTTCTATTAGATTTTTTCGAATAAATATTTACAAGAGATAAATGAAGATAGACCTTTACTCCTCGTCTTCCTCCTGAAGACGTTTGAGTGTTTCTGGTTGAAGGCTTTTCAAGCCTAGTCGTGGAAGTATGAACTCAAAACGTTCTCTTGGAAGAGCTTTGGTGAAGATGTCTGCTAACTGGTATTCAGACCTCACAAAATAGAGTTCCACCACACCTTTTTCCACTTGTTCCCTGATGAAATGATGTCGAATGTCGATATGCTTTGCTCTTGAGTGTTGAACGTTGTTGCATGAGAGAGCAATAGCACTTTTATTATCACAGTACAAAGGGATTTTGTTGAATTCAAAGCCATAGTCAGATAATTGAGATCTCATCCATAAGATTTGAGCACAACAAGATGACATGGCTATGTATTCAGCCTCTGTAGAGGAAATAGAAGTACTCATTTGCTTCTTTGAGGACCAGCTAACAAGCTTATCACCCAAAAACTGAGCACCTCCAGATGTACTTCGACGAGTATCTTGACACCCTGCATGATCAGCATCTGCATAGGCTGTTAGTGACATACCGGTGTCCTTCGGGTACCAAAGACCCATATTGATGGTTCCTTGGAGGTACCGAAAGACCCGTTTAACCGCTTCAAGGTGCTTTTTAGTAGGCTTAGCCTGGTATCTAGCACACATGCAAACAGCGAACAAGATGTCTGGTCTACTAGCAGTGAGGTACATCAGGGATCCAATCATACTACGATATTTCGTTTGGTCAATCATGATCCCTGAGTGGTCCTCATCTAGTTTGGTTCGATCAATCATGGGGGTGTCAACAGGGTCACTTGAATCAAATCCAAATTTCTTTAAGATCTCTGTTGCATATTTAGATTGATTTATGAAAATGCCTCCGGGACTTTGTGAAATTTGTAATCCCAAGAAAATTGACATTTGTCCCATCATTGACATTTGAAATTTTGAACTCATTTCATTTGAAAAACAATCACATTCCATTGGGTCTGTCGAGGCAAAAATAATATCATCAACATAAATTTGAACATGAATTAAATGTTTGCCTGACTTCCTGGTGAACAATGTTGGATCAACTGCTCCTTTGCTAAATCCGGTAGATAGAAGAAACTTTGACAGTGTATCATACCATTCCCTTGGAGCTTGCTTTAAACCGTAAAGAGCCTTTTTCAAATGATAAACGTGAGTAGGATGCTGTTGATTTACAAATCCTTTAGGTTGGCTGACGTAGACGACTTCTTTAAGGTCTCCGTTCAGAAATGCCGTCTTCACATCCATCTGATAGACTACCATGTTCTTACTAGCAGCATTAGCCAAAAAGATTCTGATTGCCTCGATTCGAGCAACTAGAGCAAAAGATTCTTCAAAGTCAATACCCTCCTCTTGACGGTATCCTTTAGCAACTAATCGAGCCTTGTTCTTCAACACATCACCATGCTCATCAATTTTCACTTTGAAGATCCATTTAAGAGCAATAATCATTGCACAGTCTGGAGCAGGTACTAACTCCCATACATCAAGTCGATCAAACTCATGAATTTCATCTTGCATGGCATTGAACCATCTATCTTCATTCATGGCGGCTTTAACATATTTTGGTTCGATCTTAGATAGTACGAAGTTGAAGAAACACCATAAGGCATCGGTTGCAAGTTGTTTTCGTGTTGATACAGGACGAGAGGGATTTCCAATGATGTTATCTAATGGATGATCGTGAGTCCATTTTCTGAGGTGTTCATGTGGCAGTTGTTGAGGGACTGAGGTAGCTGAGTCGATGTCTCCTGAAGAAGATGGTTCTGATGATGATTCAGGAGAAAATATGTTTTCAAATGGAGCATCTTCAGGAGTAGCAAAGGGATTAACTTCATCATTGATGCCAGAAACATTTCCATGATGTACATTTGAAGAATGATGATTTGTTGATGAGACTGAAGGATCAGCAGCAAGCGCTTCTTGACTTAAAGATATTGAGACTGAGGGATTGACTTCATTCACAGGAATATGAGCAGCCTCTGTTGTAGGAATCGACACCTCATTAGTACTTGGATCATAAAGTTCATCAAACATAGGATCAAACAATTTCTTTAAATCATCTTAAGATGGAGGTACATATGGAGTTTCTTGAGAAGAGTTTGGAACAAGGGATGAACCAATGGGACTGTTTTGAAGTGTGGGTCCAGAACTGAGTTGTCCAGGAGCCATTTGACCGGTCAGCTCATCAAACGTAACGTGAATTGTTTCCATGATATTTCGGGTTCTTTTGTTGTAGATTCGGTATCCCTTTTTGTTTGGTGCATATCCTACAAATACTCCAATGTCAGCTTTAGCCCTAAGTTTGCCTAAGTCTTGACCCTCATTAGTTGGATAACACAATGCACCAAACACACGAAGGAAAGAGAGATTAGGTTTTCTATTGTGGACAAGTTCATATGGAGTTTTTCCATGAACAGTGTGAATCAGGGAACGATTTTGTGTGTAGCATGCAGTGGCAATTGCTTCAGCCCAGAGAAACATTGGAACCTTTGAGTAAATCAGCATTGTTCTAGCGGCTTCAACAAGAGTTCGATTTCATCTTTCAACTACACCGTTCTGTTGAGGAGTTCGTGGAACACTTCTTTGATGGTTGATTCCAACGCTTTCATAGAATTCACTAAGTTGTTTGTTGACAAACTCAGTTCCATTGTCTGTTCTGATAATTCTGATGGTTTTGTTAAGTCGAACCTGCAGCTGTTTGATGAGTTTGATGATGATATCAGGAGTTTCATCCTTTGTCCTTAAGAACTTGACCAGGTGAATCTAGAGTAATCATCAACCACAACTAACACATATTTCTTCCCAAAGATATTCTGCACCCTCATTGGTCCACATAAATCCATATGAATCATATGAAGAACTTCTATGACAGAGTTAGTAGGTTTTGGTTTATGGGCATACTTCTTGCTTTTTCCCAATTGACATGCTGAACAAAGATGATCCTTTTTGTACTTGAGTCTAGGTAAACCTACAACTAAGTCCTTTCTGGTGAGATCATTAATGGTGCCGAAGTTCAGGTGATTGAGACGACGATGCCATAACCATGACTTTGTTTTAGAAGCCTTTGACAGCAAGCAAATTGGAGAAGACTTCATCATATCTTCGATGGAGATGGTGTATAGATTTGAACCACGTGAGCCTCTTAAAAGTTCCTTACCATCAAGTTCTCTAACGAAGCAGGTATGTTTTCTGAAGGCTACTTCTAGATCCGAATCGCAGAATTGACCAACAGAGAACAAGTTGTGACCAAGACCTTCTACATAGTAAACTTTGGAGATCACACTTTTGCCAACAACATAGTCTCCATAACCCATAATAGCACCAAAATGATCATTCCCGAATCTAACAGTCCCGATGAATTTGCTCACGAAGTTCATGAGCCGTGACCGGTCGCCAGTCATATGCTTGGAACAGCCTGAGTCCAGGTACCACAGAACGATTTGAACGATCTGCAGTTGAACACAGACAAGAATGGATAACTGGATAATTGGGATCCCCATGCAAGAATGGGTTCCATTTGGTTAGTAACAATGGTTGGAACACCCACATCAGAAATAGAAGCATTTATATCAGAAAATGAGGCAATGGAATCATTGTGAATAGATGCAGTACTAGTGTCTGTATTAGCCCTGTTCACAGTGTGCATACTTCTTAAGGGAATAGTTCTACCAGTAGGCATCCATTTTCTAGTGGGCATTATCTGATTAGTCTTATGACCAACAGGTATCCAATAATAGCCTATTTTACTGAATGTTCTTCCTGTGGGTTTCCACTGTTTTCTAACTTTCTTTCGTTTTTGCCTTTTTGCCTTCTTAGCATGAATTTTAGCATTAACAATATTAACTGGACAATTAACATCATTAGGTAGAACATTAACACCACATTCATGATTAGAAACAGAATTCAAGCAGACATCAATACAAGGTTTGCAAATAGTATCAGAATTTGAATTAATTACAGTACGCCTATGGCAAATACTAGAATCAACACGATTCGTTTTATTCGGTTCAAACTTAAAGTTCCTAGATTGTTCTTCTACTCTTTTCCAGTGCACATTCTTAGCTTGCGAGGTCCTATCATTCCTTGTATTGTCTTGAGACTTTGACCTGCTCCCTTTAGTGTCACTGATTACTCCTGTAGAGGGAATGGGAATATTAGTTGGTTTAACTACTCTTTGCATCACCTGTTTAGATGTGCTGGGATCTGAACTACATGCAGGCACACTAAGGTTCACTTTCTTAAAACTAGAAGTACTGAGATTTGTACTCCTAGAAGGCACACTTGAGTTCTCTTTCTTAGCATTGACAGATCTGGAATCTGAACTACTTAAAGGCACACTACGGTTCACATTCAAAACATTGGGAATCGAATGAATATCATACTTGGCATTAGGCATCGAGCATGGAATCAAAGGATTAACTCTCTCACCTAATGACTTTGGGCATATTGTGATCAAGCATTCTAAGATTTCTTGAGATCGTTTGGCATATAAGCATGCATGTCCAATTGCATTATCATGAGGTTTCTCTAACTTATCCTCTTCAACAATCTCACGCAGACATTCTAGGCAATCCTTAAGGGATGAGAAGTATGTTTGAACAGCAAGTTTGTTGTTCCTTAGATGAGGAGGGACATATTTCACAGACAAAGCATATTTATTACAAGAGTGAACCTTTGATACACCATTCTCCTCATTGGTCATTGGCATTTTCCCTTTTACCTGACTCTTCAGATTCTTAATTTCCTTTTGCATTGAAGCTATTTGTTCGTTATTTTTGTTACGAGTGACCTTTATTGATTCAAATAACTCATTGAAATGACATTTAACCTTTTCATTTTCTTCTAGAAAACTTTCGTTTTCCTTTTGTAATGCATTTACTAGGTTTTGAAGATGAAACGTTTGAGAAAATTGAGAATCTAAAGGAGGAGGCATTTGGGAGCCTGTCATATTGTTCGTTAGACCCTTTAATTGAGAGATTTGGGCTTTCAACTTTCTGATCGTGTTGCAGTGAGCTTGAATCTGCTCATCACGTTTGTTAATTTGAAAAACTGCATCAAACTCTGGAGCATCTGAGGATGTCTTGATATTTGAAGTTTTGACATTTTCTTTAAGATGTTGATATTTTAGTTGTAAATTAAAATGCTCAACTTCTAGTTTAGAAAAATATTTAACCAAATTGTCGTGATCATCCAGTTCAATTTTCTCGTTTAGTTCAGAATTAGTTTTTTCAAGCTCAATGACACGATCGTGGGAGACTTTCAGGGCAACCGATAATTCATGAAATTTGGAAGCATTAATGGAACAATTTGTAGCAGTGAAAAACACATCTTGAGCAATACATTCAGAAATCAGGTTCTCATTTAATGTATGCAAGTTCTTCCTCTCAATCTCATTATATTTTAGTGCTCGCTCATAGTCACTAACTTCAACTATTATTGCATCAAATTCCTTTTCCATTCCCTTAATATCAGTTTCTATCCCCTTTTTAAGACTCTCAAAGTGATCTTTTAGAAGTTTAAAGAAAGGCATGACCTCAGTTAAATAACATTCTTTCATTTGCTCAAAACCCCTTTCTCCTTCCGTTATACCAGTGGGTGTGATCCTTTTCTTGCAAGTTTTCTCAAAATCAACAAATAGTTGAAATATAACATATTGGCTAATTATGGTCTTGCTTTTAGTGGCAATTGTTCTAGGAACAAGATGCATTGGTGTATTAGGAGGATACACAGTCGCTCTAGGCATTTTCCAAAGGGGAGGGTTTGTTTCAACAATATTTTCAGCTTTCTGCTTATCTAAATCCATTTTCCAGAAGACTTGTTCGGGAGTCAACAATGTCTGAGGCTTAAACATGTTCAAGGAAATCCAGTTTTCCTTCTTGTAATCATGGGGTGTGATCTTTACTTTCTTCTCTCTACATTTAGGATCATCTAATTTCTTGTTCATCTTTTCCCTAGTGACTTCATCTGATTTCTTATCTTCCTCAGTGCACTCAACGCAACTAGGTTTCTGTCTAGGTTTAAGGATTTCATTGCCATCATAAAGAACCTTATGAGCATTTCTAGCCCTTTTAATGACCTCTGGATTTGGTTCCTTAACAAGGGGAATGCTATGCTTATCGCTTAAGACCCTATGCTTAGTGATCATGTGAGCAGTCTGAATGGTGTTCCCTTGTATGTACAACTTGTTTTCAAGTTTGTTTTTCAAAGTTTTCAGATTAGAAAAATCTTTCAGAGTTTTGATTCCTTTGCATTAAATTCTTGCTTAATCATTTTTACATTTTCTTGAAGTTCTTGTTTTTGCTTAGCAGTTTTAGAAAGCTTTTCTTGCAAGGAATTTAACTCTTGTTTTAATACTTCTTCTCGAAAATTACTTTTTCTAATGACTGTACGCACTTGGTCATCCATTTCCTGCTCACGAGTGGTCAACTCAAATTTTGCACGTTGTTCATAAATAGCAACACGTTCTTTATAGGCATTTAGTTCAGAAATTACAGAATCATCAGGGGCACATGCAGTGTATTCATCAAAAACATAGTCATTGTTGACTGCAGAAGATGCATCACTTGGTACAACTTCACTTTCACTTTGTTTCACATATTGATCATATGGGACAATATCGATATTACCCATATTTTCAACATTTGATTCAATAGTTTCAGTTGATAGTACTTTGTCATGCATCTGTTGCACATCAGCATCATCGTATAGTTTTAATACCTCTGAGATGAGTTTGTCTTTGGATGAGCCAGTTTGTGGTGAAGAAGAGACCTTGGGAGAAACCATTGGAGAAATGCTAGCCATAAAAATTGTGTGTGCAGTAGGTCCATCATCCACATCAGAGTCGTATGCATCACAATCAGCGACTTGAAAGGCATTCAGATGATTGTGACCTATCTCCTGAATAGGCTGCTCATCCACATCTGCATCATAGGTCTTGGCATTGCCCTCAGCTAGAAACAACAATTCCTCTTCATCCAAAGCAACACCATTATCCTGAGCTTGTACAAGCAGCATCTTATCTCTGAAGTAATCAGCATTCTGTGGACGCTTTGGAGATGTGCAGTTCCTTGCAATGTGTCCCTCACCACCACAGTTATAACATTTGATTGGCTTAGCTTGACCTTGATTACCATTCCTTCCTCGATTCTGATTACCAACATAACCTCTACCAGCTCCACCTCTTCCCTGATAATACTGTCTTTCCTGAACTGGTTGCACCACGATCCTCCCATCTTTAACAGTAGCTTGATTGTGTGGGTTAGATGCTGTTCTGAGGTTGTTGTTGGTTTGTGGGAGAGAATTCATGTTTTGACTAATCAGAAGAGCTAGTTGATTAATGAAGTTACCCACGTGTGCATCAGCATCAGCTTGTTTGAACATAGGATCAGGAATGAGTTTGTGATTACCATTACCCAAAGGTATGACTTGTGATGCTTTGGTTGTGATTCCGATGTTTGAGTAGAAGGCAGTTGAGTCATTAGACGAGCTTGACTCTCCCTGGTTGGTTTTAAACTGATTAAGAATCATTTTTTCAAACATAGCATGTCTCTCATTCTGAAGGAGGAAGGCATAGAGTTGCTCATAGTTTGTATTCTTCAATCCTTTAGTGAGCTTCACAGAGGTGACAAACTTGTGCCATTCGGGATTCATGTTGTTCACAAATTTTGAGTTCAGCTGAATGTTAGGCATAGTCATTCTGATGTTCCTCATATCATTCACCAACTTATGAAATCTCACATAGTACTCATAGACACTCTCATCTGGTTTCATCTTGAAGTGTTCAAATTCGTCATAGAGTTGTGATTCTCTGTCTTCCATAGTTAATTCAGAACCTGAGAGAAGCATCTTGACATTATCCCATACTGCCTTTGCTTCGGTGTTGTGATCGATCAGCTTGTAGATGTCTTTGGGAAGACCTTGAAGAACAATGTTAGAAGCCCTGATATCCGCATCGAATCTCTTTTTCTCCTTATCATCAAGCTCATCATACATTTTAGGTCTGTCCATTCTGTAAATAGGAGTTCCATCTTCATTATTATCAAGTATATCTCTAGTCGTCTCAACTCGATACGGTCCTTCATAAATGGATTTGAGAATGTTGACACCATTTTCCTTTCCAAGGCAGTACAATCTGATTCGTTGAGCCCAAGAATCGTAGTCAGTTCTGTCAAGCATGGGTGGACGAGTATCTGAACCAGCTGCTTGAACATCCTCGGCAACAGTGGAGATGATAGTAGGAACGTTGGTAGACATGTTAAGAGATTATACGGGATTTTATAACTCTATGATTAAACCGGGAAATAGATTCTTTCACGGGATTTTACTAAATCAAGAGAAAACCGTAAACAATCACCCAAGTCGCTAGAAGATAATGCACCAAGTCGCTAACACCTAATTCGCTACACCCCCAAGTCGCTAAAGTCCCAAGTCGCTAGTGTTAGGAATTAGAAATTCCAGGTGTTAAAGAGTCGGTCACCTCAAGTATATGTAATCGTTAGAAAGCTCGTAGTCGTAGTTCTTTTAAGTTAAGTAGTATTTAGTTTAGTAACACCGTGGAGGACGGACGGGTCTTTACCCACTGTATGCCTGATCCACAGCCCGATGTGTGGCGTTTTATGTAAGACTATAAATACTCTCTACCTCCCAAGGTAGAGAGTTGGAGCTCATAATAATATGTTTCACTTTCTCTCACTAAGTTCCCTAAACCTCTAACTTTCTCTCTCTAGAATTCCATCTATATGCTACTTTGTGTTATGGTTTGATGTGTATGTGAAAAGTTATATCTTACAGCTAGACAAATGCAAGTCGCTAAGTAGTAACTCGTTAAGCCTCAAGTCGCTAGCAAAATTTTGGCAGCAATTCGCTACTCAAGTCGCTAAAGATTCAAGTCGCTAAAGAGCAACTCGCTACAAACCAAGTCGCTACCACTAAGTCGCTACCCGTAGTGGAGAGTCCACAACTTGTACTGTTAATCGCTAGGTCTAAGTCGCTAGCTCCAAAACTGTAACTCGCTACAAAATTGTGAAGCAAGTCGCTACGAAGAAAGAGATCCGTATATCAAGTCGCTAGCAAGAAAAACCACATAAACATCACTTTTCAATCCAAAACCAACCCAACCAAGATGATTCAAGCTTACCAAATGAAAACCTAAACACTTGTGATGATTCTAAACATAAAAGTACTAACAAAATCCAAGCTTTAACACAAGAAATCAACCAAATGATGCACAAACCACTAAACTTTTTCAAACTCAAAAACCACCTAAAAACCACTAAAAATCCAAAGATGTGCAAGATATGATCTAACCATGGCGCTCTGATACCAATTGTTGGATATTAGTTTTCACATACACATCATAACATTAACACAATGAGCATATAGATGATTTTAGAGAGAGAGAAAGTGGGATATTCTAGTAAGAGAAACTTGTAGAATATTAGATTACCAAAAGAACATCCAACCCTCTACCTTGCAAGGTAGAGGGTATTTATAGGTTACAAACTAAACGACCTCCTGACGGCCTGTGGATCAGGGATACAGTGGGTAAAGACCCGACCTTCCTCCACGGTGTTGCACTAAACTAAACTATGCTACAAACTAACTAATAAACTCCTAAATAACGTGACTAACGACAAATCTACGATCTAACTTATGCTAGATAATAGTTGGGGTGACCGACTCTTCACTATGGAATTTTCTAATTCCTAACACTTCATTAAAGCTTGTTTAGGTCTGAGATTTGGTACAAATGGTCTTTGGTAGGTTGGTTAGAGGTCACCATTTTTGGTTTTCAACTTAGCTTATTATATAAGCTTGTGCTTAAGCTTAAACATAAGAGGTAGAGGCTGTTTGGATTTTAGGATTTGATTTAGTCATATCATTGTAGTTTGCAAATCATAAGTCTAGACTAGTTGATATAAGTTTGTTTCTAGTAGTTTTAGCATAAATTAGTTCTTGTCAGCTTCTGCTTTCATTTGGTGCCTTTTAGTGTTCATTTGCTTATTATTAAGTGCTTATTCATAAGCTGTTGCACTACAGCTTCATATTTTCACACATAAGCTAAAGGTTTTATATTTTTCATAGATTTAGAATATAATTTTAGACTTTTTCTGAATTTTTCATAATTTTTCATCACTGTTTGCTAATTTTCTTATTTTAAATCAGTTTTTAAGACTTTTTAAATAGCTTTTATTACGAATAATGCAGAAAAGCTTCGGAAAAATAAGTTTTCAATTTTCATAGATTAAGATAAATATAAAAAGCAAAAAAATAATTTTTCCAGATTTTTCTTAGTTAAATTTGTAATTTTTAGCCATTTAATTAGTTTTAAATAGTTTTAAATTCATAGAAATTCGAAAAATCATCAGAAAAATACAAAATTAGTTTTGAAAATTGTCTTTAGTTATTTTAGATTTTTTAAAAATAGTTTTATAATTTTCCCATTAATTTTCATAATTTTTAGTATTTTAATTTAGTTTTAAAGTTTAAAATTAGTTTTTAATTCAAATTTATAAAAGAAAATTCAAGAAAATCCAACTTTAAAAATAGTGATAGCGTTTATTTAATATAATTTAGCTTTTTAATTTTTTTTTCAGCTTATAATTAAACACTTATATGTTTTTTATATTTTTCTTAAGTTTCTGTCATATTAAAGTATTTTTAGGAATTTTCTCAGATTTTTCCTTTGTCATCTAGTATTATCATTAACCCCTTTTCCTGTTCAATATCACCCGATCACTACACGTTTAGCTATTCAGTCGCACAGCTCGTTGGGACTTAACGACCCGGGGAAACACTAGACTCCTCTGGACTTAATTGCTTTGGTTTTAGACTGTTTGACTTTTATTTTGGTTGACCATTCACAAGTGGTTGACTTGTGTAATAAAAAAAACAGTCAAAAACACTTTGAAAAGTCTCAAAAAGACAGAAAAAATATTTAGACTGTATTTTATGCAATAATTGTCAAAATCTAGTCCCGGGTTATTCAAAACATGTAATTTTTCATAAAATGCCCTCAGGGATTTTTCAAGTTGTGAAAATTACCCTTATAAAGTTCAGTTTTGCAAAATGGCAACTTTAGTCCCTGAAATTTCAAAAATTGATAGAATTTACCCCTGGACATTTTTAATTTGAAAATTATTATTTTTGGTCCTTGGGAAAGTTAAACTTGTCAAAAGTGGTCCTTATAATAAACTTTGGAAAATTACAGATTTGGTCCCTCAAGTTTGGTGGAATTGCAATTTTGGTCCTTTTGTATTATTAACCCAAGTCCACTAAACCCCTTGAGCCAGTCCAAAACAACCTGTGAACCCCCAACTTGAACCCTCCCCTATTAATAATTATCCCGGTCAAAAGCAGTCAAACCACCTCACCCTTTTTCCCTCCACTTCACCTTCTTCACCAACTTCTCTGCAACAACTCACCATCACCATATCTCCAGCTCACATACCACCACCCTTATCACTCCACCTCACCAAACGTCCAAAAGCATTTAATGCTTCCTCTTACCGTGCACTCAATCCAACCCCAGTTGCTATATCTTTTTGGCGCCAAAAAACTCATCAACGGCTAAAAAGGGTTCCAAGCATCCAAAGGCCAGGATTATTGGTGGGAAATGATCAGAAGGGTACCACAAACCCTAATTTGAGCATATAAAAGGGAAGAGAAGGCTCAAAGACAAATATCTAGTGTAATTGTAATTTACTTAGCTCGTTTTAATTAATTTCCAGTGTATCTTTAAGCTTTCAAGTTATATTTCTAGCATTCTCAGTGTATTTCAAACCTTGTTTAATAATCAATTTCAGTTTATGTTCACGAATTCAGTTTATGCAATTTCTTGTTCAAAATTCTCATATTAGCTTAAATTTATTCGTAGTGGATGTTACGGATTCAAAAGCTTACATAAGCTCCTTATAAAGCTTTTAAAAGCTTTTAGAAACTTTAAAATCCAGTTTAAAGTTTTCAAAAAAAAAAAAAAAAAATAGAAAAACATCTCAAAAAAAAAAAAAAATATCAGTATTCTGTTTTCAAATTCATTCCAGAGTTTGTTTTGATATTATAAAGCTTTTTATAACTATTTAAGGTCTTATCTACTCACTATTCAAAGTTTATACTCTCAATCACTCCTTGGTCAACTAAAGTCAAAGATGCAGTTTAAATGGTGGCATGGTTCTGATTTGCTGATTTAAGCTTGAAACTGGGTTGATGACAGTTGATTTGGGTTGATAAACAGATTTAGGTTACTGTTTCATTGGTTATATGAGCATGTCATTGTGACAGGATTAATGTAAGTGCTAATTTACATTTCTATTTCATATCTGTCATTTCTGCATCAAATCAGATTAATACTTAGTTGGTTGATTCTGAATTTGAGGTTATTAGTAGTTTAGATTATTGCATTTAGGTAAAATTGGACAAGTTTAGTATAGATC
>BPTQ01000006.1:277945014-277972267 GCA_019973895.1 Chrysanthemum seticuspe | reverse complement strand
CCGAACAGGGTACAATGAAATCAACTTTTTGTCTTTTCCCGAATGTAATTTTGTCCGAATCCTAAACCTTACCTGAAATCGTCACATCTACTTTTGGTTGGATCACTAGTCCTACTACCACTCCTATATTGGTGATCACTACTACTCGAGTAATTGATAAATCTAAGTAGATCATTACTCCCGAGTCATTCACTTGGTGGAGGACTTATATTCTTTCTGTTACCAATAGTACGACAAGGAGTAGGGTAATCAGTAGTGGGAAGATCCGGACTACAAAGAGCAATACCACAACTATCAGATCTCAAATCCTTATTCGAATAACGTTTTAGATCTAGACTCTTTGGGTTTCTTTGACCACTTTTGTTACAAGTTTTAGGTCGTCATGGAACCCAAAATTATTTTGCCTTCTTGAGGACTGATAAGATTTGTTTTGACCAAAATTATCCCAAAAAGGTTTAGCAGTACTGTTTTGAAAAGGTTTTGCAGAAGGTACTGCTTGTGGAGCAGTACTTTGATTTAAAGGTACTGCTGGATTTTGAACATTGTTTTCACCAGTTTCTTTGGGTTTCTCAGATCTAGATTTTGCAATAAGCTTATTCCTAAACTCTAGACTATCAACACCATAACGAGAAACATCAGGCCTAGAAGGGTGATGACTAATGGGATGAGGAACAGCATGATAACCATTGTCTTTCTTATATTCAGGAGGTGGTTCACTTACTGAGCCCTCATTACTAGATGAATCTAAATAGTTAATGAGCTCATCATCACTAGTGGTTATATCCTCACCATCATCCTGATCACTAGGTTGGTTTTCATCTACACTGCTAAAGTCCATTCCAAATCCTAAGCCTGTTTTAATGTAAGCCCTTTTCTGTTTTTCAACTAAAGTAACATGGGACAAGCCAGACTGTCCCCAAGCTGCAAACTTAGCTAACAAATCATCTCTTTCCTTAGTTAATGTCTCAATTTCAGCAATTTTACAGTTTAGTTTCCATTCACTAAGTTTTAACTGGTAATCCTGTTGTTCATACTTTTCAGCCCAAGCCATTTCATTATTTTCATGTGTTATGATTTTAGCTTCTATAGACTCTAAAGTGATTTGGTAACCTGCTACCTCAGACCTAGCCCTAATACAATTATCTCTTTCAATCACATAACTGTTAAGCAATTTTTGATAGAACTCATAACAGTTTGAGCATACCTCAGAGATAGGAGACTGAGTTGGTGAAGTAGCCACCATAGCAAGAAGAACAGGATCATCTTCACTTTCTTTGCTCCAATCAAATCCTCCAAAGCCATCATCAGATTCCAAAGCAGCATGTTCAGATTCTTCATCAAAAGCAGTGCTCCAGTCCAATGCTTCCACAGTGTCTTCAACTGTATCTTCCACTGCTACCATATAGTAAGTCACTGGTTCATCATCAAACTCTTCACTCCAGTCCACTTCTGATAACTTCTCTTGAGCAACCAACGCCTTTGTTTCAGTTATTGGAATTTCCTTGAGCTCAAGTTTAGGCTTCTCAGATGCTCTGTTTGCTTGATACTTAGCAAACCTGCACTCCCTTGCAAAGTGACCAGTCTTTTGACAATTGAAGCACTCAATTTTAGATTTGTCAAAAGTTATTCCTTGTTTTGGTTTGAAATCAATATTTTTGCCTGTCTTCTTCATGTACTTTTTGATTCTTGCAGTGATCAAAGCAACTTGCCACCTGATATCAATTTCTTCAAGTGCATCTTCTTCAATTTGTGCTAGATCCTCTTCATAAGTGACAGGTAAGCTTGCTTGTTGTGCAAAGAAAGAGCACACAACTTCATCTGAGTTTAAAGTAGTAGATGGTGGGGCCTGCTGAGCATATGATGGGGGATTGTAGACAGCAGTACTTTGAGAAACAGTACTTTGAGGAGAAGCAGTACTTTTGGAAGTACTGCTCTTCTTTTCAGATGATAGAAAAGCAATACTGTGAGATTTAGAATTTGGTTGACCACTCATCTCATGTTCATACACCTTCAATTGATGATAGAGATCATCAAAGTCCATAACATCCAATCCTTGTTGTCCTCTGATCATAGTAGCGATCACATGCCATGTAGATGGCAAACTCCTTAGAAACTTCAAATTAGCATCCTCAACTGATACTTAAGCCTTGTATAGTTCCAACATGTTGAGGAGATTCTGAAACCTATCATATGCAGCATCAAGACTCTCTCTTTCTCCTACTTTGAATGTTTCAAACTATTGTTTCAGCAAGTTTCTGTGCATCTTCTTAGAGGCTTCATTCCCTCCAAATCTGGTCTTGAGAGCAGCCCAGAGCTGCTTAGCATCTTTAGCATCATGAAATTTTAGAAGATGACCATCTGGAATGGCAGACAAGAGAATGTTAAGAGCCTTCTCTTGATTCCTTAGGGTTGCTGCTGGTAAAACTGCCTTTGGTGCTAAAGGTTGTCCAGCAACTTGAATGGGTTCTTGAGGAACTTCATTCCCATTCACAATTACATTCCACAGAGCATGGTCTGTAATGGCAATATACTGCCTCATCTTCATGCACCAGAGATCATATTCTCCCTTCTTGATAATTGGAATTCTGAGTGAGGTGATTGAGGGTTGTGGAACAGCTTCAGTCGACATCTTGAAAATTGTAGGGTTTCTTCCTAGTCAGAGTTTCCACACAAGCTCTGATACCACTTGTTGGATCGATATAATTTAATCAAACTAAACTAGCTTGTTAAGGTTTAATAACCTCGGATAAATCCAAAGTTATTAACAAAGAAACACTGAGCAATCTTTATTAAGTACGCGGAATTTACTTAACAAAGCTAAGAAGAAAACTTTATTAACAAACTCTAAATCTGCTTATTATGCAGATACTCTAATACAACTCTAAGATATTCGAACTTTTCTCTAAACTCTTAATTCGTAAACTCTAAAACTCTTTTTCTGAAAATCGTACCTCTAATGCCAATCTAGGAGTCCTTTTATAGGCTCAAGGATATCCTAGTCGGTTTACAATTGATAACCTTGTACGACAAGTAATCTAAACATGGAATACAATACTTTCCATAAACGAATATAACAGATCTTCTGTCCTAGCAGTACTTTGACTTCACCTTGCAGTACTTTGACTTTATCTTTAGCAGTACTTTGATATCTTCAGCACTTTCATATCCCAACAGTCGGGTTCGGGGGCGGGTTTGGATACGGGTTCGGGTAGATATATTCTTTTCTTTTCGGGTACGGGTTCTAGTAATACCCGCCCGTTTACCCGTACCCATACCCGTATCCGTACCCGTATACCCGAATTTGTACCCGTTTTTTTTGCTAAGTTATATAAGGTCTAATAAATTTTGAGCTCTTAACCTTGTACATTTTTTTCTACTCTACTCCTTAATAGCATATATCTTGATAATTACAAACTATTAAATTAACACTTACGCTTGACGTTTTAATTCTCACACACATGACACATTAACTCTTTAATCTTCAAACATTACGAATATTGAAGTTGTTTTATTTAAATTCTAAAAACTTTAAATATATTAGGATGTTTTGGTTGTTGTTTTTAGGTTGAGTTGTATGATGAGTGTGTAAATACTCATCATTTTTGGTCAAATCTGAACTGCAAAACATTTAAAAACACTCAAATAGGCATCAAAACACTCGAAATATTCCAGGAATTGTGTTTTATATGTTTTTAGATGCAAAATGAGTAAAAACAGTTGAAAAACGAACAAAGTTTACATAATTGGCAGTTTCAGTCCCCCAAATTTCAAAAGTTGTCAAAATCAGTCCCTGAGCATTTGTTTTTTAAGAAAAGTCACCAAAGGTCCTTTTGAAATCATAAGTTGTCATATTTAGTCCTTTGGAGAAAGATTTGAAAATTTACAAAAATGGTCCCTCTACTTTGAACTTTGGCAGATTTGGTCCCTGGTGGAATAAAATGGAAAACATTCAATGTGGTCCTTGTACTATTAAAGATTGACAAGTTTGGTCCTATTGATAACTTTGGAAATTAGGCAAGATCGGTCCTCGAAAAAATTGCTAAATTGCAATTATGGTCCTTGTGATACTACTACAAACCAAACCGGACCTTTGTATTATTAACCCAAGCCCACAACCCAGCCAAACCTCCTTAATAATAAAACCAGGTCAAACCCGGTCAAACCCACTTTCCATCCAATACTACTCCTTCACCCACTTCTCTGCAAAACCACCCTTCTCCATCACCTTTTCCTGCAACTAGCACCAACTCCCCTTCCACCTGTCTCACCAGCTCATCCCCTCCACCTCCACAACAAACCAAGGGCATTAAATGCCCTGAAAACCCCACACGTTATCAGAGCCAGTTGCAACAAAAGTTGGCGCCAAATTGCATTTCAAGGGCTAGGATCATTTCAACCAATCCAAGGGCTAGGAGTGAAGAGAAAAGCTTTTTGGATAGCTATATAAAGACCAGAAGACAGAAGAAAAGATTGTCACTTTTTTTAGACCTTTTTTTATTTTTATTGTAATCGTTTTAATTTTTTAATGTTAAGGATTTCTGGGATTTATGTTTAATGTAATTTACAAGTTATTTTGAGTCTTAATTCATAAGCTTCCTCAATTAATTTCTAGTTTTCTGCCTGTTTTAGTTTTCCCGCCAAAATCCATTCTTGGTAAATTTCCAGTTTTAAGTTGTTAAGATTGTTTTAATCAGTTTGTTTAAGTTTGTTCTTGATTAATCAAGAGAGTTGGAAGGTTCTCATGTTCTGTAAACTCAGTTTTCAGAAAAGTAAAAAATAGTCAACAAAAGTCAACTCTACTGTTCCTGAGCTTAATTACTGCTTATTTGGATTTTATCAGTTTAGTTGGTTTAAGTAGAGGTATATGCTTTTAATTTAATGTAGTATAAGCTGCTTTATTTAATTCTCTCCAAAAATCATATAAAAAGCCAAAAAAAAAAAAATTAGCTTAATATTAGAATAAACTAATAGTGCTTATTTAGCTTTGATTTCTGTTTTATTAGCATCATTATAAGTTGTTTAGTCCTAGGGAACCAATACATGTAGCTTACATTGGCCAGAGCACCTTTATTTTGCATAATCCAAACCTTAAGGGGTGTTTGGATAAACAAGCTTGGTTGAGATAGAGCCTATTGTAGGGTATAAGAATAGTTGATTTAGTCCATATTATATCACAATAGGCTGTTTAAATCATAAAAAATATAGGCCATTCACTTAAAAGTCAAATTCTAGTTCAATTTTCATAAGAGATTGTTGTAGCCATTTTTAGCTTGCATAAGTTATAATGTAGGTGCATATTAGGATAAGTTAGCTTAATCAAGTCTTATTTTATCTCATTACAACATATCTAGTCACTTAGGATGATCCAAAGTTCAAATTAGTCAAAGTGAAAGGTTTTTGTCAAAAGTCAAATTTTGTCCAAATTCTGTTTTTTCTCAGTTTTCATTAGCCTCTTTAATCCATTTTTAGTTGTCATAAAAAATATTAAAAATTAAAAATCTCAATTTCACCATCTGCTTTTGCTTATACCAAGAGGAAATAAATCAAAAAAATGTGTTGCTAGAGCTGCTATAAGCTGCAAGTTGCATGCTCAGTCAATTTTTCCCCTACACCACAGAAAATGGTCCTAATCACCATTATAGTTTTGATTTTTCATTTCTTCACCTTAAGTCCATTTGAGCTGAAAATTTGGAATTAAGCTGTCTGGTTGGTTGTCTACTCACAGGACATTTTTGCTTATTTTTGTGATTTTTCTAGATAGCTTATTATAGTGCTTAAAGTAGGTGCTATAGGGCCGTTTGGCATAATAGACAAGAAATTGAATTTGTAGCCTAAATGCTTCTAGCCTGTGCTTTTAGGGTCCTATTCAGTTGCATTAGCATAATTTAGGTTAGATTAAGGCTAGGGTAGCTTAAGGTAGCCTTTGGATAGCTTATAGCTTATTTCACTTAGCTTCTTTCATTAGTTGTGCGCCCAAATCATAGTTCCTGATCTCCAAAGTAGTTTCTGTCATTTTTCCTTGATTCTCAGTATTATTTTAGACTTATCTGGAAGTTTTCATATTTTTCACTGTTCATTTGCTATTTTTCTACATTTTATGTCATTTTCTAGCCTTTTTAATTAGCATTTAATCCAAATAATTCAGAAAATGTTCAGAAAAATGCAATTTCAATTTTATTAGTTTCAGAATAATCAAAAATTCATAAAAAGTATTTTTCCTGAATTTTCTTAGTTAAAATAGATTTTCTAGCATTTTAATTAGTTTTAAATAGTTTAAATTCATAATAAATAGAGAAAAAGTCAAAAAAATGTGATTCCAGTTTCTAAAATTCTTTTTAGTCATTTAAGATTTTTTAAAAATAGTTTTGTAATTTTCTAGTTTATTTTCCTAATTTTTAGTATTTTAAGTCTATTTTAAATATTTAAAATTAGTTTTTAATTCAAATTAAATCAAGAAAAATCCAAAAAAAATTAGTTTTAAATTTCCAATAATTTTTTTGCATCATTAGGATTGTAAAAATGTATTTTCCATATCCGTAGGTATTTTACTTCTTTATTTTCACGTTTTATTTCGTACGTTCACGTAATTTTATTTAAACGTACGTTTTAGGTTTTAATCGTTAAACGTTTTTAAATATAGAATTAAAATGACTTCAAAATCTTTATTAGATTTAATTTTCTTAGTGTAAAATCAATCAGAACTTTTTCCTGTTCAATATTGTTAGGAATTAGAAATTCCAGGTATTAAAGAGTCGGTCACCTCAAGTATATGTAATCAATAGAAAGCTCGTAGTCGTAGTTCTTTTAAGTTAAGTAATATTTAAGTTAAGTAACACCCTGGAGGACGGACGGGTCTTTACCCACTGTATGCCTGATCCACAGCCCGTTGTGTGGCGTTTTATTGTAAGACTATAAATACTCTCTACCTTCCAAGGTAGAGAGTTGGAGCTCATAATAAGATTTTCTTTCTCTCACTAAAGTTCCCTAAACCTCTAACTTTCTCTCTCTAAAACTCATCTTCTATACGCCTATGTTTGATTGTGTTATGATGTGTATGTGAAAACCAATATCCTACAATTGGTATCAGAGCGCCATGGTTAGATCATATCATGCTCATCTTTGGATTTCTAGTGGTTTTTAGGTGGTTTTTGAGTTTGAAAAAGTTCAGTGGTTTGTGCATCATTTGGTTGATTTCTTGTGTTAAAGCTTGGATTTTGTTAGTACTTTTATGTTTAGAATCATCACAAGTGTTTAGGTTTTCATTTGGTAAGCTTGAATCATCTTGGTTGGGTTGTTTTTGGATTGAAAAGTGATGTTTATGTGGTTTTTCTTGCTAGCGACTTGATATACGGATCTCTTTCTTCGTAGCGACTTGCTTCACAATTTTTTAGCGAGTTACAGTTTTGGAGCTAGCGACTTTGATCTAGCGATTAACAGTACAAGTAGTGGACTCTCCACTACGGGTAGCGACTTGGTGGTAGCGACTTGGTCTGTAGCGAGTTGCTCTTTAGTGACTTGAATCTTTAGCGACTTGAGTAGCGAATTGCTACCAAAATTTTGCTAGCGACTTGAGGCTTAGCGAGTTACTACTTAGTGACTTGCATTTGTCTAGCGACTTGGGACTTTAGCGACTTGGGGGTGTAGCGAATTAGGTGTTAGCGACTTGGTGCATTATCTTCTAGCGACTTGGGTGATTGTTTACGGTTTTCTCTTGATTTAGTAAAATCCCGTGAAAGAATCTATTTCCCGGTTTAATCATAGAGTTATAAAATCCCGTATAATCTGTTAACATGTCTACCAACGTTCCTACTATCATCTCCACTGTTGCCGAGGATGTTCTAGCAGCTGGTTCAGATACTCGTCCACCCATGCTTGACAGAACTGACTACGATTCTTGGGCTCAACGAATCAGATTGTACTGCCTTGGAAAGGAAAATGGTGTCAACATTCTCAAATCCATTGATGAAGGACCGTATCGAGTTGAGACGACTAGAGATGTACTTGATACTGCTGAAGATGGAACTCTGATTTACGGAATGGACAGACCAAAGATGTATGATGAGCTTGATGATAAGGAGAAAAAGAGATTCGATGCTGATATCAGGGCTTCTAACATTGTTCTTCAAGGTCTTCCTAAAGACATCTACAAGCTGATCAATCACAACACCGAAGCAAAGGCAGTATGGGATAATGTCAAGATGCTTCTCTCAGGTTCAGAATTAACTATGGAAGACAGAGAATCACAACTCTATGACGAATTTGAACACTTCAAGATGAAACCAGATGAGAGTGTCTATGAGTACTATGTGAGATTTCATAAGTTGGTGAATGACATGAGGAACATCAGAATGACTATGCCTAACATTCAGCTGAACTCAAAATTTGTGAACAACATGAATCCCGAATGGCACAAGTTTGTCACCTCTGTGAAGCTCACTAAAGGATTGAAGAATACAAACTATGAGCAACTCTATGCCTTCCTCCTTCAGAATGAGAGACATGCTATGTTTGAAAAAATGGTTCTTAATCAGTTCAAAACCAACCAGGGAGAGACAAGCTCGTCTAGTGACTTAACTGCCTTCTACTCAAACATCGAAATCACAACCAAAGCCTCACAAGTCATACCCATGGGAAATGGTAATCACAAACTAATTCCTGATCCTATGTTCAAACAAGCTGATGCTGATGCACACGTGGGTAACTTCATTAATCAACTAGATCTTCTTATTAGTCAAAACATGAATTCTCTCTCACAAACCAATAACAACCTCAGAACAGCATCTAACCCACACAATCAAGCTACTGTTAAAGATGGGAGGATCGTGGTGCAACCAGTTCAGGAAAGACAGTATGATCAGGGAAGAGGTGGAGCTGGTAGAGGTTATGTTGGTAATCAGAATCGAGGAAGGAATGGTAATCAAGGTCAAGCTAAGCCGATCAAATGTTATAACTGTGGTGGTGAGGGACACATTGCAAGGAACTGCACATCTCCAAAGCGTCCACAGAATGCTGATTACTTCAGAGATAAGATGCTGCTTGTACAAGCTCAGGATAATGGTGCTGCTTTGGATGAAGAGGAATTGTTGTTTCTAGCTGAGGGCAATGCCAAGACCTATGATGCAGATGTGGATGAGCAGCCTATTCAGGAGATAGGTCACAATCATCAGAATGCCTTTCAAGTCGCTGATTGTGATGCATACGACTCTGATGTGGATGATGGACCTACTGCACACACAATCTTTATGGCTAGCATTTCTCCAATGGTTTCTCCCAAGGTCTCCTCTTCACCACAAGCTGGCCCATCCAAAGACAAACTCATCTCAGAGGTACTAAAACTATTCGATGATGCTGATGTGCAAAAGATGCATGACAAAGTACTATCAACTGAAACTATTGAATCAAATATTGAAAATATGGGTAATATCAATGTTGTCCCATATGATCAATATGTGAAACAAAGTGAAAGTGAAGTTGTACCAAGTGATGCATCTCCTGCAGTCAACAATGACTATATTTTTGATGAATACACTGTCTGTGCCCCTTATGAGTCTGTAATTTCTGAACTAAATGCCTATAAAGAATGTGTTGCTATTTATGAACAACGTGCAAAATTTGAGTTGACCACTCGTGAGCAGGAAATGGATGACCAAGTGCGTACAATCATTAGAAAAAGTAATTTTTGAGAAGAAGTATTAAAACAAGAGTTAAATTCCTTGCAAGAAAAGCTTTCTAAAATTGCTAAGCAAAAACAAGAACTTCAAGAAAATGTGAAAATGCTTAAGCAAGAATTTAATGCAAAGGAATCAAAACTCTTGAAAGATTTTTCTAATCTGAAAACTTTGAAAAACAAACTTGAAAACAAGTTGTACATACAAGGGAACACCATTCAGACTGCTCACATGATCACTAAGCATAGGGTCTTAAGCGATAAGCATAGCATTCCCCTTGTTAAGCAACCAAATCTAGAGGTCATTAAAAGGGCTAGAAATGCTCATAAGGTTCTTTATGATGGCAATGAAATCCTTAAACCTAGACAGAAACCTAGTTGCGTTGAGTGCACTGAGGAAGATAAGAAATCAGATGAAGTCACTAAGGAAAAGATGAACAAGAAATTAGATGATCCTAAATGTAGAGAGAAGAAAATAAAGATCACACCCCATGATTACAAGAAGGAAAATTGGATTTCCTTGAACATGTTTAAGCCTCAGACATTGTTGACTCCCGAACAAGTTTTCTGGAAAATGGATTTAGATAAGCAGAAAGCTGAAAATATTGTTGAAACAAACCCTCCCCTTTGGAAAATGCCTAGAGTGACTGTGTATCCTCCTAATACACCAATGCATCTTGTTCCTAGAACAATTGCCACTAAAAGCAAGACCTTAATTAGCCAATATGTTATATTTCAACTATTTGTTGATTTTGAGAAAACTTGCAAGAAAAGGATCACACCCACTGGTATTACAGAAGGAGAAAGGGGTTTTGAGCAAATGAAAGAATGTTATTTAAATGAGGTCATGCCTTTCTTTAAACTTCTAAAAGATCACTTTGAAAGTCATAAAAAGGGGATAGAAACTGATATTAAGGGAATGGAAAAGGAATTTGATGCAATGATAGTTGAAGTTAGTGACTATGAGCGAGCACTAAAATATAATGAGATTGAGAGGAAGAACTTGCATACACTAAATGAAAACCTGATTTCTGAATGTATTGCTCAAGATGTGTTTTTCACTGCTACAAATGGTTCCATTAATGCTTCCAAATTTCATGAATTATCGGTTGCCCTGAAAGTCTCCCATGATCGTGTCATTGAGCTTGAAAAAACTAATTCTGAACTTAACGAGAAAATTGAACTGGATGATCACGACAATTTTGTTAAACATTTTTCTAAACTAGAAGTTGAGCATTTTAATTTACAACTAAAATATCAACATCTTAAAGAAAATGTCAAAACTTCAAATATCAAGACATCCTCAGATGCTCCAGAGTTTGATGCAGTTTTTCAAATTAACAAACGTGATGAACAAATTCAAGCTCAGTGCAACACGATCAGAATGTTGAAAGCCCAAATCTCTCAATTAAAGGGTCAAACGAACAATATGACAGGCTCCCAAATGCCTCCTCCTTTAGATTCTCAGAATTCTCAAACGTTTCATCTTCATAACCTAGTAAATGCATTACAAAAGGAAAACGAAAGTTTTCTAGAAGAAAATGAAAAGGTTAAACGTCATTTCAATCAGTTATTTAAATCAATAAAGGTGACTCGTAACAAAAATAACGAACAAATAGCTTCATTGCAAAAGGAAATTGAGAATCTGAAAAGTCAGGTAAAAGGGAAAATGCCAATGACCAATGGAGAGAATGGTGTATCAAAGGTTCACTCTTGTAATAAATATGCTTTGTCTGTGAAATATGTCCCTCCTCATCTTAGGAACAACAAACTTGCTGTTCAAACATACTTCTCATCCCTTAAGGATTGCCTAGAATGTCTGCGTGAGATTGTTGAAGAGGATAAGTTAGAGAAACCTCATGATAATGCAATTGGACATGCATGCCTATATGCCAAACGATCTCAAGAAATCCTAGAATGCTTGATCACAATATGCCCAAAGTCCTTAGGTGAGAGAGTTAATCCTTTGATTCCATGTTCGATGCCTATTGCCAAGTATGATATTCATTCGATGACCAATGTCTTGAATGTGAACCTTAGTGTGCCTTTAAGTAGTTCAGATTTCAGATCTGTCAATGCTATGAAAGAGAACTCAAGTGTGCCTTCTAGGAGTACAAATCCCAGCACTTCTAGTTTTAAGAAAGTGAACCTTAGTGTGCCTGCATGTAGTTCAGATCCCAGCACATCTAAATAGGTGATGCAAAGAGTTGTAAAACCCACCAATGTTCCCATTCCCTCTACAGGAGTAATCAGTGACATTAAAGGGAGCATGTCAAAGTCTCAAGACAATACAAGGAATGATAGGACCTCGCAAGCTAAGAATGTGCACTAGAAAAGAGTAGAAGAACAATCTAGGAACTTTAAGCTTGAATCGAATAAAACGAATCGTGTTGATTCTAGTATTAGCCATAGGCGTACTGTAATTAATTCGAATTCTGATACTATTTGCAAACCTTGTACTGATGTCTGCTTGAATTCTGTTTCTAATCATGAATGTGGTGTTAATGTTTTGCCTAATGATGTTAATTGTCCAGTTAATGCTGTTAATGCTAAAAAGGCAAAAACGAAAGAAAGTTAGAAAACAGTGGAAACCCACAGGAAGAACATTTAGTAAGATAGGCTATTATTTGATACCTGTTGGTCATAAGAATAATCAGACAATGCCCACTAGAAAATGGATGCCTACTGGTAGAACTATTCCCTTAAGAAGTGAGCACACTGTGAACAGGGCTAATACAGACACTAGTACTGCATCAATTCACAATGATTCCAGTGCCTTCATTTCTGATATGAATGCTTCTTTTTCTGATGTGGGTGTTCCAACCATTGTTACTAACCAAATGGAACCCATTCTTGCATGGGGATCCCAATTATCCAGTTATCCGCTCTTGTCTGTGTTCAACTGCAGATCGTTCAAATCGTTCTGTGGTACCTGGACTCATGCTGTTCCAAGCATATGACTGGCGACCGGTCACGGCTCATGAACTTCGTGAGCAAATTCATCGGGACAGTTAGATTCGGGAATGATCATTTCGGTGCTATTATGGGTTATGGAGACTATGTTGTTGGCAAAAGTGTTATCTCCAGGGTTTACTATGTAGAAGGTCTTGGTCACAACTTGTTCTCTGTTGGTCAATTCTGCGATTCTGATCTAGAAGTAGCCTTCAGAAAACATACTTGCTTCGTTAGAGAACTTGATGGTAAGGAACTTTTAAGAGGTTCACGTGGTTCAAATCTATACACCATATCTATCGAAGATATGATGAAGTCTTCTCCAATTTGCTTACTGTCAAAGGCCTCTAAAACAAAGTCATGGTTATGGCATCATCGTCTCAATCACTTGAACTTCGGTACCATCAATGATCTCTCCAGAAAGGACTTAGTTGTAGGTTTACCTAGACTCAAGTATGAAAAGGATCATCTTTGTTCAGCATGTCAATTGGGAAAAAGCAAGAAGTATGCCCATAAACCCAAACCTACTAACTCTGTCACAGAAGTTCGTCATATGATTCATATGGATTTATGTGGACCAATGAGGGTGCAGAATATATTTGGGAAGAAATATGTGTTAGTTGTGGTTGATGATTACTCTAGATTCACCTGGGTCAAGTTCTTAAGGACAAAGGATGAAACTCCTGATATCATCATCAAACTCATCAAACAGCTGCAGGTTCGGCTTAACAAAACAGTCAGAATAATAAGAACAGACAATGGAACTGAGTTTGTCAACAAACAACTCAGTGAATTTTATGAAAGCGTTGGAACCAGCCATTAAAGAAGTGATCCACGAACTCCTCAACAAAACGGTGTAGTTGAAAGACGAAATCGAACTCTTGTAGAAGCCGCTAGAACAATGATGATTTACTCAAAGGTTCCAATGTTTCTCTGGGCTGAAGCTATTGCCACTGCATGCTACACACAAAATCGTTCCCTGATTCACACTGTTCATGGAAAAACTCCATATGAACTTGTCCACAACAGAAAACCTAATCTCTCTTTCCTTCGTGTGTTTGGTGCATTGTGTTATCCAACTAATGAGGGACAAGACTTAGGCAAACTTAGAGCTAAAGCAGACATTGGAGTATTTGTAGGGTATGCTCCAAACAAAAAGGGATACCGAATCTACAACAAAAGAACCCGAAATATCATGGAAACAATTCACGTTACGTTTGATGAGCTGACCGGTCAAATGGCTCCTGGACAATTCAGTTCTGGACCCACACTTCAAAACAGTCCCATTGGTTCATCCCTTGTTCCAAACTCTTCTCAAGAAACTCCATATGTACCTCCATCTGAAGATGATTTAAAGAAATTGTTTGATCCTATGTTTGATGAACTTTATGATCCAAGTACTAATGAGGTGTCGATTCCTACAACAGAGGTTGCTCATATTCCTGTGAATGAAGGCAATCCCTCAGTCTCAATATCTTTAAGTCAAGAAGCGCCTGCTGCTGATCCTTCAGTCTCATCAACAATTCATCATTCTTCAAATGTACATCATGGAAATGTTTCTGGCATCAATGATGAAGTTAATCCCTTTGCTACTCCTGAAGATGCTCCATTCGAAAACATATTTGCTCCTGAATCTTCTTCAGAACCATCTTCTTCAGGAGACATCGACTCTGCTACTTCAGTCCCTCAACAACTACCACAAGAACACCTCAGAAAATGGACTCACGATCATCCATTAGACAACATCATTGGAAATCCCTCTCGTCCTGTATCAACACGGAAACAACTTGCAACCGATGCCCTATGGTGTTTCTTCAACTCCGTACTCTCAAAGATCGAACCAAAGGATGTTAAAACTGCCATGAACGAAGACAGCTGGTTCAATGCTATGCAAGATGAAATTCATGAGTTTGATTGACTTGATGTATGGGAGTTAGTACCTGCTCCAGAATGTGCCATGATTATTGCTCTAAAATGGATCTTCAAAGTGAAACTAGATGAGCATGGTGATGTATTGAAGAACAAGGCTCGATTAGTTGCTAAAGGATACCGTCAAGAGGAGGGTATTGACTTTGAAGAATCTTTTGCTCCAGTTGCTCGAATCGAGGCAATCAGAATCTTTCTGGCTAATGCTGCTAGTAAGAACATGGTAGTCTATCAGATGGATGTGAAGATGGCATTTCTGAACGGAGACCTTAAAGAAGTCGTCTACGTCAGCCAACCTGAAGGATTTGTAAATCAAGAGCATCCTACTCACGTTTATCGTTTGAAGAAGGCCCTTTACAGTTTAAAGCAAGCTCCAAGGGCATGGTATGATACACTGTCAAAGTTTCTTCTATCAACCGGATTTAGCAAAGGAGCAGTTGATCCAACATTGTTCACCAGGAAGTCAGGCAAACATTTAATTCATGTTCAAATTTATGTTGATGATATTATTTTTGCCTCGACAGACCCAATGGAATGTGATTGTTTTTCTAATGAAATGAGTTCAAAATTTCAAATGTCAATGATGGGACAAATGTCATTTTTCTTGGGATTACAAATTTCACAAAGTCCCGGAGGCATTTTCATAAATCAATCTAAATATGCAACAGAGATCTTAAAGAAATTTGGATTTGATTCAAGTGACCCTGTTGACACCCCCATGATTGATCGAACCAAACTAGATGAGGACCACTGTAATGCCCCGACCCGCCAAGGGTAAAGGAATCACAAGTAATGGTGTCATATCAAAGCAAAACATAAATAAACAAAAGAAGTCTTAACATAAATGCGGAAATAATCCAAGTCAAATGACTTCAATACATAGGTCCCAACGGAAACGTAATAAACTTCAACATAATATCCGAAATAAATAAGTCTTAAATGGCATCATAAGAAATCAAAGCTAAATCTCTAAGGTAAGTCCACTCAAGCACTCATCCCAAAGCAACCCAGCTTCCAATGCTTAGATACCTGCCGCGGAAGAAAAGAAAAGTGCGGCTGAGCTTCAAAAGCCCAGTGAACAGATATGAAAGCAAAAGCGAATACTAAACGATAACGGATATGAAATAAAGTGAATGAGCGATAGCAAAATCATAATCATTTTCAAAGCATAAATCATAATTTCCAAAATAAAGTTTATAGTCAACTACCACGAGCCCATAAACATATATCAGATCATATTCATATTCACATAAGGCAACATTTTATAGGGGAGACCTACCAGAGTTATGAAGGACGTGCATGCACGCAGCATCAATCATCAGATAACAAATAACATATAACATATAACAGATAACAGATCTAGGATGCATCCATACGCCCCTTCCTACATATTCACAAATATGCTTCACCATCCAGAGACGTGGCAGAACATCACTCTACTGCCCTAGAGTCATATCAGAGGTGCATCACTGATACGGACATGGAACCCCCATGACTAGTTAAATATTTGGCTCGGGTGTCAAACTATCTTAGGTCAAATCAGAATGTCATAACTGTCACAGATCATCTTTTATCAGAAAATCATTCATATTTCCAAAATCATAGTTTTCATATCAAATAGTTCAAAATCAGATGTTTCATAATTCAGAAATCAGAGTTCAGATAAGCAATAGCTCAAACAAATCAGATTTGGGATTCATAGCAAAGGCTTAGGAAAACCCTAATACGAAAGAAAACGTTAAAAGGAAACCTCTACTAAAAAGGTCAGAATATCTGTACCTTATTCCAACGCAAATGATCGAAAAGCAGAAAGACGAAAGGCAAAGGATTACTCCCTCTTCTCAGAACCTATAGACATTAACGGTCGTCCATGTTATTTATGATTCCATAATCGTCAAAATGATCTTTTAATATTTGGTGTTCATAATTAGTGATCTTCATACTTTAGGGTTTTATTAAATGAGACTCAAGTATTTTATAATTAATGTTGTAGATTAGGGTTCGTTACGTCATTTATTAAAGTCTAGGGTTAAATGTGAAAATAGTTTATAAGTCATAACTCACACATGAAATAACGAATTACTATATTTAGCTCAAACCCTAATCGACTCTCATTTATGTTCTAGGGTTTTCTTATTCTCTAATATCTCATTAATATGCATTTACTTTACATGTTACGTCTATGATTTTATGTGACCTACAAGTTATTTATTACTCAGATAGATTACACATGTACGTAATTATTAGTTCACTTGAATTAATATAACGCACACAAAAGAGACACAGTTCACAACAATTAGGGTTTTATATACTTTATTCACTTTACATATTAAACTAGGGTTTATGTTTACGTGACCCTTACTTATTTATTACACGTCCAAAACTCATGTATATATGTTCGGTTCAAACTAGGGTTTCGGCTAGTAGGTTATACGCAAGTCTTAGCTCATCTAAACACTTCACATATTCAAGTTATTAAGTTCTATTCTTTAGCCGAATACATCTAGGGTTCGGTCCTAACTCATGCATGCTTCGGCCTTGTTTAACTTAACGTATACATGACTCGATTCAATAATACTTATCACGTTACATGTTCCTTATTAGTTACAAGGTTCAATTGATTAGGGTTTGCCCTTGTTTTTGATTTACACCCTCTCGGCCACAAGAAAAAGAAAACAAAACGCGACCAAACAAAATATAGCTCGACATATACATGCAAGGTACGTTAAAGGAAGTCGAATAAACGTTATACCTTAACTCGTTTGAAGCAAAATCTCGACACCAAGGGGGTGTATGAGTCTCGGCCGAACAAGAAGAAAGAAAAAGGAGAGGCAAAGCAAACTAGGGTTTCAATTTAATGATTATGTCTTGTATTTATAGTAGTAGCATTTAGTTTAGGTTTAGGAGGGGTTGGGTTTGGGTCGGCTTGGTCCAACCGAGCTCAAAGGCTCGCCCACAATGGGCTTCGGCCCTTGATCCCACGAACACAAAACAAACGCCCCTCTCGGGCTTCTCTTGGTCCTCGGCTTGGCGCAAAACAAAACATAAGAGACGAGCCCATCCAACAAATGAACGGCCCAACATATAAGCGAAACGTTTAAGTCTTCGTCGCACTAAAGTCGTTTACGTAATTATATTCGTCACGTTTTATTTATTAAGTTTTTAATGTCGATCATTTTATAAACGGGTTTTACGTATTTTATTATTCTTGGTTCCAAGGGTATTTTCGTACTTATATATGTTTTAGATTTTCGTGTTTTACAATTCTTCCCCTCTAAAAAAAAATTTCGTCCTCGAAAATTGAAATGAAACGAAAAACGAGATGAGAACATACCAAACTATTCAAAGAAATGAGGATAACTAGCTCGCATCGACTCTTCGGTTTCCCAAGTAGCCTCACGCTCCGGGTGATTTTTCCAAAGAATCTTAACGAACGGAATAACTTTACTTCTCATAACTCTTTCTTGTCTTTCTAAAATGGCTTCCGGTTCTTCAGATAAAGACATATCGGATTGAATCTGATCAAACGGATACGAAGCAACGTGTAATGGATGATAGTTGTATCCTCTTAGGAGAGATACATGGAAAACATCATGAACATGCGATAACTGAGGCGGAAGTGCTAAACGATACAAAACTTCTCCTATACGCTCCAAAATTTCAAACGGACCAATGAATCGAGGACTGAGCTTGCCCTTGATTCCAAAACGTTTCACACCTCTAAACGGCGAGACTTTCAAAAACACACGATCACCAACTCGAAACTCTAAATCACGACGATGCTTGTCGGCATAACTTTTCTGACGAGACCTAGCCTCCTTCAACTTTTCTCTAGCAACAGCTACTTTCTCATTAGTGATCTCAATCATTTCCGGACCTTTGATTAGGCGTTCACCTACTTCATCCCAACAAGTAGGTGATCTACATTTCCTTCCATAAAGAAGTTCAAACGGTGCTGCCTTAATGCTAGCATGCCAACTGTTGTTGTATGCAAACTCTACCAAACACAAATATTCATCCCAGCTGCCAGTCCATTCCAAAGCACAAGCCCTTAGCATGTCCTCTAAGGTCTGAATAGTCCTCTCTGATTGACCATCTGTTTGAGGATGAAATGCCGTACTAAAATTAAGTCGAGTACCCCAAGCTTTTTGCAAACCCTTCCAGAAACGAGAAGTAAAACGCGGATCCCTATCTGACACAATAGACGTCGGAGTACCATGAAGTCTAACTATCTCTTACTGAAAAATCTCTGCCAATCTGCCAATACCATAATCCTTTCTAATTGGTAAGAAATGAGCGGATTTGGTTAGCCGATCAACAACCACCCAAATCGCATCATGCTTCTTCTTAGTAAGAGGTAGTCCAGTCACAAAGTCCATAGATATCTTATCCCACTTCCATGTCGGAATATCCAATGGTTGTAACAGTCCACTAGCTCTTTGATGTTCGATCTTCACTTGCTGACAAATCATACACTTCGACACAAACGTCGCCACATCTTGCTTCATGCCGTTCCACCAGAAATACTGTTTCAAATCCCTATACATCTTGGTAGAACCAGGATGGATAGTGAAAGGAGAACTATGAGCTTCAGTCATAACTTTCTCACGAAGTACCTGATCATTGGGAACGCAAAGCCTATCTTCATACCATACAATTCCATCGTTATCAACCTTAAACTTCGGCTGCCTACCTTCTTCAACATTCTGAGCTACGGCCCACAGCTCGCCGTCATCTTTCTGAGCTTCCTTAATTTGCAGTATAAGGTTCGACTCCACCTTCATACTAGCCCAGTATCCACCAAAACCTCGTACGCACAACTCAACATCCAAACGCTCTAAGTCACGAATGATCCTAGGCTAAATCTCAATACTTGCAAGCATGCCTGATTTCCGGCTAAGCGCGTCAGCAACTACATTAGCCTTACCAGGATGGTACTGAATGTTAGTGTCATAATCCTTAAGAAGTTCTAACCATCTTCTTTGTCTCATGTTGAGTTCCTTTTGAGTGAAAATATACTTGAGACTCTTATGGTCGGTGAAAATATCACACGTCTCTCCATACAAGTAATGTCTCCAGATCTTCAACGCGAACACCACAGCAGCTAACTCAAGGTCATGAGTTGGGTAATTCTCCTCATAAGGTTTCAGTTGTCTTGAAGCGTAAGCTATCACCTTACCATGTTGCATCAAGACACAGCCCAATCCTTTCTTAGATGCATCGCTATAGATTTGGTATCCTCCAGAACCAGATGGAAGAGTCAAAATAGGAGCGGACACCAACCTCCGTTTCAACTCTTCAAAACTCTTTTCTCTTTCATCCGTCCACACGAACTTTTCACCTTTCCTCATCAATTGGGTTAAAGGCAAAGCTAAACGAGAGAAACCTTCAACAAAACATCGGTAGTATCCAGCAAGTCCTAGAAAACTCCTAACCTCAGTCACTGTCGTAGGTCTTGGCCACTTAGTGATAGCCTCAACCTTAGACGGATCCATGGTTATACCATCAGCTGATACGATATGACCAAGGAAAGCGACTTGTCTTAACCAAAATTCACACTTCGAGAATTTGGCGTACAACTTCTTCTTCCTCAGAATCTCCAACACTATCCGGAGATGTTGCTCATGCTCTTCTTTAGACTTAGAGTAAACTAAAATGTCGTCGATGAAAACAATAACGAACTTGTCGAGGAACTCATGGAAAACACGATTCATCAGGTCCATAAACACAGTAGGCGCATTCGTCAAACCAAAAGGCATAACGAGAAACTCATAATGACCATATCTGGTACGAAACGCGGTCTTAGGAACATCTTGCTCCTTCACACGTTGTTGATGATAACCAGACCTCAGATCGATCTTAGAAAAGAACTTAGCTCCTTGCAGTTGATCAAACAAATCGTCTATGCGTGGAAGAGGATAACGGTTTCGAATAGTAATACGGTTGAGTTCACGGTAGTCGATACATAGACGCATACTTCCATCCTTCTTCTTCACAAACAAGACAGGTGCACCCCATGGAGAAACACTAGGTTGAATGAATCCATTATCTATCATCTCTTGCAGCTGTTCCTTCAACTCCTTCAGTTCTACAGGTGCCATACGATACGGAGCTTTCGAAATCGGTTTAGCACCAGGAATCAACTCAATGCTAAACTCAACTTCTCTAGCTGGAGGAAGACCAGGAAGTTCATCAGGAAAAACGTCGGTGAATTCACAAACAACAGAAAGGTTTTCAATGTTAGGACTCTCCAAAGATGTGTCCTTAATAGATGCTAGAAAACCTTGACACCCATGAGCAATCATGGTCCGTGCCTTCATAGCAGAAATGAACTTAACAGATTTGAGTGGTTTAGAACCATAATAAACGAATTCAGGATGTTTTATGTCTCCAAAGATCACAGTTCTAGCATATCAGTCGATGGAAGCTCTATGATAAGCCAACCAATCCATGCCTAGAATGATATCAAAGTCGACCATGTCGAGAGGATACAGATGTGCAGGGCGAATACGATCATTAAAACGAAGAGGACACTTAGCGTATTTATGATCAATAATCATGTGGTTTTTCATAGGCGTAGATATCGATAAGTGATTCGTTAGTGGTTGTGGCTTCATATTAAGTTTCTTAGCACATGTGACAGATATAATGGAGTGTGTGGCACCGGTGTCAAATAAAACGAAGACAGAATAATCATCAATGAAAAGAGTGCCCGTAATGGTACCTGAAGTATGCTCCGCCTGATTCCGAGTAGTAGCATAGACACGTCCAGTAGTAGGTGGCGGCTTGGTGTAGTTTCCAGGAATCGCCGGGTTCCTCTTAGGGCAATCCTTGATCTTGTAAGTAGTGGAACCACAAGAGAAACATCCACCAGTGGCCTTGAAACACGGTCCCGGATGAGCCTTTCCACAAGTAGTACAAATAGGTGGGGGAGGCAAAACTTCAGCTGTCCTTTGCTGACCAGAAGATCCTGAAGCACGACCCTGATTCGATCCTCGAGCCGACTGATCTTTGTTGTAACGCTGGTTATTGTTACCTTGATTCTGACGATCATTTCCATTCTTACCAGCAGCTCTGCTATCCTGACCCCTCGCCTCAGGGCGCCTAGAGTCCACATTCCTTCCCGACTGACCCCGCTGATCATAACCCTTATCCACTTGTCCCCTTGAATCATAACTCCTGCCAGTATTCCCCTTATACTCATTACTTTGAGTCCTACCTTGAATCCGATCACCATCGCGATTACGCTTGTTGTAACCCGAACCCTCATGAAAGATCTCAATGTTACGAGCTGCATCATTGCAGGCCGACACATCCTCATACTCAGTGTTAAGCAGTCGGTCCAACACCCACTTCTTCAGTCCCCATTTGAAATGCTTAGCTTGGCGCCTACCATCTCCAGCAATCGCTCCAACAAAGCTTACCAACCTCATAAACCTACTCATGTACTCATTGGAGTTCTCATGATCAAACTGGTAGATCGCCTGATAATCTCTCTCATACCTTTGTTGTTCAGCATCAGGGAAGTAACGGTTATAGAAGATAGTTTGAAACTCCGCCCAAGTACAAGTAACAGCGAAAGCATCTCCTCCTCGTGCTTGTTTCAATGCTTTCCACCAATTTAAAGCATCACCTTCCAACTTAAACGCAGCCAAACGAGTCTTAAACTCGTCTCCACAACCCAGTACTTCAAACAGCTTCTCAACATGAGTGATCCAGTCCTCAGCTTCAGTGGGAGTAGCAGCAGTGCTAAAAGAAAGAGGCTTGAGCTTTCCGAAACGCTCGAGCCAAGTGTGAATGCCTGTGGGTTGATTTCCTCCACCACTACCCGAAGCACCATTCTGATTACGAATGTTGTTGATCACCTGTTCCATCATCTCAGGTGTAGTCAAACCAGGGAAGAGAGAGTTGAGAGCATTCGCAATCGCAGCATCCATGTTAGGAGCATCATCGTCTCCATCCAAATTTTGACGAGTTCGAACTATCTGAAGGATATTCAAACGATTAGCAAAATGAACAAAGGTGAGATACGAAATGGAAGTTCGCAGAAGGAAACCTAAGTCTACCCAATCCTCACAGGTCAAATCCTAACTCTAAGGGATAACCTAAGGTTCTTATGTTCACAGGTCCTGACTACAAGTCGTAAACCTGGGCTCTGATACCATAAATTGTAACGCCCCGACCCGCCAAGGGTAAAGGAATCACAAGTAATGGTGTCATATCAAAGCAAAACATAAATAAACAAAAGAAGTCTTAACATAAATGCGGAAATAATCCAAGTCAAATGACTTCAATACATAGGTCCCAACGGAAACGTAATAAACTTCAACATAATATCCGAAATAAATAAGTCTTAAATGGCATCATAAGAAATCAAAGCTAAATCTCTAAGGTAAGTCCACTCAAGCACTCATCCCAAAGCAACCCAGCTTCCAATGCTTAGATACCTGCCGTGGAAGAAAAGAAAAGTGCGGCTGAGCTTCAAAAGCCCAGTGAACAGATATGAAAGCAAAAGCGAATACTAAACGATAACGGATATGAAATAAAGTGAATGAGCGATAGCAAAATCATAATCATTTTCAAAGCATAAATCATAATTTCCAAAATAAAGTTTATAGTCAACTACCACGAGCCCAGAAACATATATCAGATCATATTCATATTCACATAAGGCAACATTTTGTAGGGGAGACCTACCAGAGTTATGAAGGACGTGCATGCACGCAGCATCAATCATCAGATAACAGATAACATATAACATATAACAGATAACAGATCTAGGATGCATCCATACGCCCCTTCCTACATATTCACAAATATGCTTCACCATCCAGAGACGTGGCAGAACATCACTCTACTGCCCTAGAGTCATATCAGAGGTGCATCACTGATACGGACATGGAACCCCCATGACTAGTTAAATATTTGGCTCGGGTGTCAAACTATCTTAGGTCAAATCAGAATGTCATAACTGTCACAGATCATCTTTTATCAGAAAATCATTCATATTTCCAAAATCATAGTTTTCATATCAAATAGTTCAAAATCAGATGTTTCATAATTCAGAAATCAGAGTTCAGATAAGCAATAGCTCAAACAAATCAGATTTGGGATTCATAGCAAAGGCTTAGGAAAACCCTAATACGAAAGAAAACGTTAAAAGGAAACCTCTACTGAAAAGGTCAGAATATCTGTACCTTATTCCAACGCAAATGATCGAAAAGCAGAAAGACGAAAGGCAAAGGATTACTCCCTCTTCTCAGAACCTATAGACATTAACGGTCGTCCATGTTATTTATGATTCCATAATCGTCAAAATGATCTTTTAATATTTGGTGTTCATAATTAGTGATCTTCATACTTTAGGGTTTTATTAAATGAGACTCAAGTATTTTATAATTAATGTTGTAGATTAGGGTTCGTTACGTCATTTATTAAAGTCTAGGGTTAAATGTGAAAATAGTTTATAAGTCATAACTCACACATGAAATAACGAATTACTATATTTAGCTCAAACCCTAATCGACTCTCATTTATGTTCTAGGGTTTTCTTATTCTCTAATATCTCATTAATATGCATTTACTTTACATGTTACGTCTATGATTTTATGTGACCTACAAGTTATTTATTACTCAGATAGATTACACATGTACGTAATTATTAGTTCACTTGAATTAATATAACGCACACAAAAGAGACACGGTTCACAACAATTAGGGTTTTATATACTTTATTCACTTTACATATTAAACTAGGGTTTATGTTTACGTGACCCTTACTTATTTATTACACGTCCAAAACTCATGTATATATGTTCGGTTCAAACTAGGGTTTCGGCTAGTAGGTTATACGCAAGTCTTAGCTCATCTAAACACTTCACATATTCAAGTTATTAAGTTCTATTCATTAGCCGAATACATCTAGGGTTCGGTCCTAACTCATGCATGCTTCGGCCTTGTTTAACTCAACGTATACATGACTCGATTCAATAATGCTTATCACGTTACATGTTCCTTATTAGTTACAAGGTTCAATTGATTAGGGTTTGCCCTTGTTTTTGATTTACACCTCTCGGCCACAAGAAAAAGAAAACAAAACGCGACCAAACAAAATATAGCTCGACATATACATGCAAGGTACGTTAAAGGAAGTCGAATAAACGTTATACCTTAACTCATTTGAAGCAAAATCTCGACACCAAGGGGGTGTATGAGTCTCGGCCGAACAAGAAGAAAGAAAAAGGAGAGGCAAAGCAAACTAGGGTTTCAATTTAATGATTATGTCTTGTATTTATAGTAGTAGCATTTAGTTTAGGTTTAGGAGGGGTTGGGTTTGGGTCGGCTTGGTCCAACCGAGCTCAAAGGCTCGCCCACAATGGGCTTCGGCCCTTGATCCCACGAACACAAAACAAACGCCCCTCTCGGGCTTCTCTTGGTCCTCGGCTTGGCGCAAAACAAAACAAAAGAGACGAGCCCATCCAACAAATGAACGGCCCAACATATAAGCGAAACGTTTAAGTCTTCGTCGCACTAAAGTCGTTTACGTAATTATATTCGTCACGTTTTATTTATTAAGTTTTTAATGTCGATCATTTTATAAACGGGTTTTACGTATTTTATTATTCTTGGTTCCAAGGGTATTTTCGTACTTATATATGTTTTAGATTTTCGGGTTTTACAACCACTCAGGGATCATGATTGACCAAACGAAATATCGTAGTATGATTGGATCCCTGATGTACCTCACTGCTAGTAGACCAGACATCTTGTTCGCTATTTGCATGTGTGCTAGATACCAGGCTAAGCCTACTAAAAAGCACCTTGAAGCGGTTAAAAGGGTCTTTCGGTATCTCCAAGGAACCATCAATATGGGTCTTTGGTACCTGAAGGACACCGGTATGTCAATAACAGCCTATGCAGATGCTGATCATGCAGGGTGTCAAGATACTCGTCGAAGTACATCTGGAGGTGCTCAGTTTTTGGGTGATAAGCTTGTGAGCTGGTCTTCAAAGAAGCAAATGAGTACTTCTATTTCCTCTACAGAGGCTGAATACATAGCCATGTCATCCTGTTGTGCTCAAATCTTATGGATGAGATCTCAATTATCTGACTATGGCTTTGAATTCAACAAAATCCCTCTGTACTGTGATAATAAAAGTGCTATTGCTCTCTCATGCAACAATGTTCAACACTCAAGAGCAAATCATATCGACATTCGACATCATTTCATCAGGGAACAAGTGGAAAAAGTTGTAGTGGAACTCTATTTTGTGAGGACTGAATACCAGTTAGCAGACATCTTCACCAAATCTCTTCCAAGAGAACGCTTTGAGTTTATTCTTCCACGACTGGGCATGAAAAGCCTTCAACCAGAAACACTCAAACGTCTTCAGGAGGAAGACGAGGAGTAAAGGTCTATCTTCATCTATCTCCTGTATATATCTATTCGAAAATCAAAATACAAAATTATAAAACTTGAAAAAAAAAATCAAATAGAAAAATATAAAACTTTCAAAATCCATAAAAATTTGAAAAATTCGAAAAATCTTCAAAAAATAGTCATTTTGTCTTGTTTCTCTCGATTCGATAATATCTACGGTCTTGATGTTGTCATTCAAAGAATGACACGGGACTTTAGATGTTTTTCGAATTTTTATAAAAAAAAAAAAAAAAAAAAAATCAAAAAATATTTTTGTGAGAAAGAGAAAGAAATGGTTTATTGTCATTTCAGGCAGTAACCAGCTTTTCAAAGAAAGAACAGAGCCATACTTTATCATGTTTTCAAAATTCCATGCTCTGATTCTATAAACATTTATCTGCTAAAAACTAACTGCTTTGAAAAATAACTCGGACTCTATTTTTGATAATCATCTGGACTTATTTGTCAAAATATCTATCTCTCAATCAACAACCTATGTCATTGATTGAGGGGGAGAATGATTTCAATTAAATTAAAATGTTATTTGTCATTCAAAATGTTTTCAAAAGATAATCATGCATGTTCAATCAATGGAGTTTAAAGACTTAATATCCGATCCATATCAGTTAAAACAGTTTCTTAATCAAGTCACAATTCTCCTTAAAAGCTTTCAAAATCAATTTAAATCTACAGAGATCACAAATCTCAAATGATTTGATATTTGTGATCGGGGGAGAATTTGTGATTTAAATTGGATTTATACTGATAAATTGGTAAATGGTTTTATAAGGATGTACATGCTATCCTTCCCACATGTGCCAAACGATTTTAAATTTTCTTGCACATGTTGAGGGGGAGCATATATCGCAAACCAATATGTGTTGAAACGTGATCATTTTTCTCGATGTGCAGGTTTCCTCTATTATGTGCAAAACTCTTTTCAAACCTCAAGGCACATATTGAGGGGGAGCAAAATTCATGGAAACCTCATCCTTCCCGGAAATGTTATACCCACTTGATCTGTTGAGGGAAGTGATGTTGATATCTTTTAGAAAATTGTAATCAAAGAAGTTAATTCTTTCTTTTGCCTCCATGTGCTTAACATTTCTCAAATACTTGATGCACATGTTGAGGGGGAGTTCTCGTTCTAAAAATATCAAAAACAATTCAGGTACAAAATGCTTTGATAATATATCACATGTATCTGAATTGATTTTTCAAATGGTTTTCAATTGGATCCAATGGCAGATGAACAATACCAAATTGACCGACCAACGTTACTTTATGTA